>JARACY010002093.1:0-47243 GCA_029255725.1 Scrobipalpa atriplicella
AATATTCATTTTGATATTGAAATCGTTTCTCTTACTCTGACTGAACTGTAGCAAATTATTCGAACAACGACGCTCTAAACTTGTTAGAAAAATACTCTACATGTTTGCCCTTCACACTTCACATCTATAAATAAATATACATTCCGCTAGTTTACTTCAATGCAGTTTGGATTTTCATAAGTTTTGTTTGTTTGTAGAAACTAGCATTTGATCGTTTAATTTTCGTTTTAAACTGCTATGCATTAAAAAGAGAAGAATTCTGTATTACGTCGTTATTATAGACCGGTCGGGTCCCGACACCGGTCGGCCTTGCGTGGTGATGTCATCGCCAGCCACGAGATTTGTTTTTGTTGCGTCTGATAAAATAGCTGTTTTATTAGGGAGTTAAGGCGAGGTATTTCAACAAACGCCGCATTTTCAAGATTGGAAAACGATAGGAAACTTAAAAGTATTGAGATCTAAATTCTGAAAAAAATATATAGTACAAATAAACGTTTGATCTAGTAACTTTTATGAACAAAAACACAATATTTAACATTTGACTCGATAAAAATAAAATCAGAAGTAACATCGATTTTGAGAGTATTTTGAGTTTTATGAGACTTGGGTGAATGCAATTTTTATGAAAATTTAACAGTTCATTTACTAATCAGGTTTGACAGGAATATTAACGGGTAGATTTATAATTTGGCACTTATTTTTTTCTATATAAAATAAAAACGTAAAAGCGGGCGAAAGTGTGGTTATTTTCTGTACTCCTCATACATAAAGAAAAAGACAAAGACAGGGAGCACTGGAAGAAGGTGGCCTTAAATTCATCAAGCATGAGCATGACTCATTGGTGAGGTGAGACATACCTAGCCATAACCTTTGAGGTGGGTAGGTCAACCAGCAATGGCTCTGCAGAGTGTTATAAAACAGAATGTCGCAAGCTAATCGATACCTAGAGCTAGACTAAGCTTATGAGGCCGAGACCTAGACAGGCAGGCGGCTCAATCGCTGAATTACCTACTTTAATATGTGGGAAATGGAAACGTGCATGGCTCGTGTCGTGCGTGAAGAATGCATTTTTAATTATTTATTTATGTTAAATGACAAACAGACTATTGATTAAAAAATATCGTCCTCTGGTACGGCAGAAAAGAAGCATATTGATTAAATTTTTGATCATTTATCAACGGGTAATATGTACCTCTGAATTGAAGAACTTTAAAAAAACTTTACCATATTATTCTGTATAGGCTAACAAAAGTTATTTACACTAAAGTTTTTCCGCACTGTGTTTACTCGACCTTCCTTACGTTATGTAGCACACTATTATGGAAAGTTTGTTATGGTAGGCATGTTTCACTCATTGATAAGATTATCCTGTTAGTTATTTATAGGTATACCTTTATTTTATTTAAATAAAATAGTTCAACTTATTAATTTATTATTGTGTATTTATTTATAATTTATTGATTTACTATAAACCAATACTGAAAACTGGTAGGTGATAATGGTTAAAAAATGAAAAACTTTCCCCGAAGAAAATAAAAAACTAAATCCGCATGCCTACACAGACAGGAATATAAAAATAAGTCGAGCAAGCTAAAAAGTTTCAGCAATAAAATATTTAAGTCCTACCCAAACACTTGGAGTGTACCAGTGGGGGAGTTATTTAGGGCATCAATCATTCAGTAGGTAGAGTTGCGAAACAGTCGCACGCGCACTCGAACAAACATCGAGCAATGATCCCGGATCGGCCGAGTGCCGCCTCTATTTTTGTGCGGTCAAATTATTGGGACCAATGCACGTTGACATCTTACCGACTGACCTATCGATCAATCTCTGCATGTGCCTTTGCGCAGGCGTATGATGACTAAATTATATCTTTGTTTTCAACCTAAAATTAGCAATCCAGAAGTGGAAAGTGGATTTATTTGGATGGAAAATAATGTAAATAACTAATTTATAATGAAAAATAATCAAAATTTGGACTGGATTTGAAATAGGTTGTAACATTGTACCTAAGGCAAATATTCACATAAATACATAGTAGATTGTAGGTATGTAGAGTCATAAATCATTACAAACATTTAGTAGTTTACTCACTGTACATTAGATCATTTTTAGCCTCACTAAGTAGATATCCTGTATATTGTAGATGACTTCATTCTCTTGGGCACTATCACTTACATCACCGTTGATATAGATTCTAGATTAGAAATACGAACATAGTAATTTATTTACTGTTTCTATTTTCATGCATTCCGATAACTATAGACGGTGAGTCTAAAATTTCTAAAATACATACCTACTGTTTATGAAAAAACCAAAAAGAGACATTTTAGGTGATATATGACGGACGGAAGATATTTTTCTGGTAGGTACTTATATTATAATAGTGCCAACTAACAACTTAGATAATATATACGATACAACACTTGAGAAAGGCTTCGTTAATGTAGGTCATGTGTAGTGTATAGGAGTCGCACCCACTTTTATGGAAAGAACAATAGCGTCTGGCGACGCGATGGTGGGAATAATGGCGAATCGATGGAAACATTATGCGTATCCCATAAGATGTTTGTGTACTTTTACTGCGCAGCCAAACTGGATGGAATCTTCCAGGGCTTATTTAGTAACGGAATAATTTCATTAAAAACTATATTTTAATTAACAATACAATTATTGTAATCTACGTACTGTTATTAATACATACTTAATCGTTTATTTAATTAAAATTTATCGTATGTAAACAGAATGTTTTATTCAGATTCAATATAACTGTCATAGTTATTTTAATATGAACTACTAAAAAAATACTCCATTTGATTTTTGTTTAAAACAAGTTTTGCTTTCAACAGCAATAGAAAGCTAGCTAAGAAGTAAAGAACTTCTCTTTCAATGGATCGATAACGCTCACCTCAAGTTTCTGAGACGTAGTTTCTTGTCAAGATACGCATTGCGGTCAGTTTTGCACTGGTAGTATCTTGTTAGTATTCTATAGGTAAGTATCGATGTTTTCTATATGGATGATAACAGGACAAAAATAGAATAATATTATAGCATTGACTTTCTTCGGGTCAAAGTTGTTTACGTTTGAGATGTTCCGCCTTATGGACGCCGCAGACTGTTAAAATTTTATGACTCATTTGAATATGTTAAAGTCGTTGAAGACGATGAAAGTAAAATTAATGGAAATGCTTTCAAAACAAACAATCCCTACCATCCCACTCGTTAATATCTACATAAAATATTACATTACAATATTTTATTATTAATATCATTATATATTGTATCAATGATTAATATTGTAATATATTATAATAATAATATTAAAAATTATGAAAGATATAATTTTATGTAGAAAAGGACCAACCTAAATAAAATAAATAACTTTGCAGGGGCGTTCAAAAGCATCGGAGAGAAGACAGCGTCTCTTTTCGAGCGGAAGAAGAAGGACGCAGAGACCCTGGCTGCCGAGAAGGCGTCTGAAGCAGCACATGTAGTGGAGGGACATGTCAAGAAAGCCGGTGAGCTGGTCGGTGGGGCTGAGAAGTCCGCTACTGAAGCTGCTAATCAAGGTTAGTGTTGTTTTAGACATTAATAAGATTTTTAATATAAGTGACGACGCAGCCGCTGTCACATTATACGAATACAATGACAGAGACTATTAACGATAATGCTACGATAATGACCATCACGTGAAGTTGCAGATAAATCTTTCCTATATTGTAATTTATAGTCTAAAGTATTTTCATTTTTGAAAAAAGCATTCTTATATTTTTTATTGCATTTATCTATCATTTAATTTATGAGAACTTATCAGTCTTGCACTGGCTTCTGAAATCCTATTAGTGATAAAGATTACGTAATACTAGATACTGACTAAATTACTGACGCTCTTAACCGGAACGGGGCCAGTTACTTAATTTACAACGATAATGGATAAATCAATTTTCGGATCTATTTAAAAATATTAAAATGCGGCGTGGAAAACACTAAACAAATGATGTAAACAAACAACAAATGTTTCGTTAGAATATTACAGCTGTGGAAAGAAATATTTAAACTCAATTTTTCAATTCAGCCGATCAAGCCAGAAACTCTGCAATCGACTCTCTGGACAAGGAGCTGTCGAAGGTGTCTTTAGCTGCTGGAGAAGCCAAGGATGCGGCTAGCAGAGCAGTTGCTGACACCAAGAAAGTCGTCGACACAACAAAGGGTAAAATAAGTCTTATTTATTATTCTCTTTATGTAGATAGATTAGTTTTCTGTGTGTGTTTTTTATTTCATTTAAGTGGATAGAATATTTTTCTTTTGTAGCTAGAATTTTTATTTTTGTTTATTTATTTGCATTTTTAGACACAATCGCCACCACAGTAGACAACACAAAGAAAGCAGCTGAAAATGCAGCCAACACAGCGAGAGGTAAATTCAAAGAACACAATTTTTTCTTCCTTCTTTGCTTGCACTTCTTCTTCTCCTTCTATACTATTTATTGCACTTGTAGATACTATCAGTAGCACAGTTGAGAGTACTAAGACTGTTGCGCAGGCGGCTCTGGAAACCGGCAAAACATACTTCGACAGTGCCAAAGGTAAACAAACTGTAACAATTCGTACATCTGCATGTGATCAACCGCCTGCCTGTGGGTGGTGGTGAAACTGTTTCGTAGATTTAAGTGCGATGACTTTGGGGAACAATACCTATTATATTGTAATAACTTTCTAATTGTATTTCTTGCAGTTATAACGGAGGTATTAGAAAACAATCCTTTCTATTCATATCCTACTTATATTACTTAGTTAGTCATAGCATAAGACAGCTAATTTGAAATAGCAATGTAGAATGCACTATAGAAAGATAATAGCAGTATTTTTATTATATATTTTTTTTTGTGCTCATTTTATTTTGTTTTAATATATTTTTGTAGACACAATATCAACTTCTTTGCAAAGTACTCTAGACTCTACTCAGAAAACTGCCCAAGGGGCAGCTGAAACCGGCAAGACTTACGCTACTTCAGCTAAAGGTAATTATATCACCTCAAATTACAGGCATATCATGTGGTATTACTGGATAGAATAAAGTACATCTCTTATAACAAGTAATTATTTTTTATAGATACCGTTGTAAACACATTTGAAGGTGCTAAAAACACTGCAGCATCAACTGTGGACACTGCTAAAACATATGTAGATAGTGCTAAAGGTACACCCAGTTTATTTTTATTTGTTTGTGTTTTATGTTGTATCCAGTGATTAACCTTGTGTGATTTTTGTTTTGCCCATTAACTGTTAGATACCGCTCAACCTACGATGCAAACTGCACTCGACACGTCGAAAAATGCTGTTTATTCTATGTACGATTATGGCAAATCCTATATAGATAGTGCTAAAGGTTTGTTCGCATTAGTTATTATTTGCTATTTTGCATTTTGATTTTATGTCTAATTTTTATACTTCTTTTATTTTTTAGATTTATTATTTATTTTTGCTATTATCTTGTAGATACGGTAGCAAGCACAGTAGATAGTACTAAGAAAGCCGCTGAATGTACGATTGAAACAGGAAAATCTTACGTCGATTCTGCTAAAGGTAAACCGATAAAAACATGAACTGATTCTAATTTCAGTGTGCAATCATGTATTGTGAATAAAAATGCAATCGCACTAATTTATGTTATACCATATACGTTCTGTTTGCTTATAAATGTAGAGACCGTCGCCAATACAGTTCATGCCACTGTTGATACGACTAAGAATGTAGCTGCTTCAGCTTTTGACAAAGGCGTGTCAATTGTAGGAGCCGCAAAAGGTATGTTTTATATGCAATTTCCTTATTTAAATTTTAATTTATTTCACCTATGATCATGCTTTGCTTGCTTTTGTTTCTTGTAGACACTGTAGCAAGCACTGTGCATACAACTGTTGACACAACTAAAAATGTGGCCGCCGCTGCTGTTGAAAAAGGCACATCTGTGATTGGGGCTGCTAAGGGTACGTTTATTTTTGAGTTAAAAATATAATTCTAGATACACAGTGCTTGATCGTAAAAAAAGTAATCAAATATTTTTTTTTACTTTAGACACTGTAGCAAGCACAGTACACACTACTGTTGACACAACAAAAAATGTAGCAGCTGCCGCTGTTGAAAAAGGCACAACTGCATTTGAAACCGCTAAGGGTATAACATTTATTTTTGATTATTTTTATTCATGCAAAGATTTTTTTTATTATTAAGTAAATGTTAAACGCATTTTTATAGATACTGTGGCTAACACTGTGTACACAACCGTAGACACGACTAAAAATGTAGCTGCTGCTGCTGTAGAAAAAGGCACATCTATGATCGGCACCGCTAAGGGTATATTAATTTATTTTTAATTGTATTTTAATTTAGTTTAATTTCATAATTGCATATTATTGTAGATAGGAACTGTGTCTAACAGTCTAACACCGTGCAATCAAAAATATAGGCAGTATCAAAAAAATCTTGCTGCCGATTATTAAAATATTTTAAACATCCTTATTTATAGTTTGCACATTTTATCACACATTATTGCACTTTCGTAGATACTGTGGCTAACACTGTGCACTCAACTGTGGACACAACTAAAAATGTTGCTGCTGCTGCTGTAGAAAAAGGCACATCTATGGTCGGAACCGCTAAGGGTATAATTATATTTAATTTATTAGGATTTTTGTTTGTTTTTAATATATTTATATAATTTATACACATTTACCATAAACACAATGTTTGTAGATACTGTGGCTAACACTGTGTACACGACCGTAGACACCACAAAAAATGTAGCTGCTGCTGCTGTAGAAAAAGGCACATCTATAATTGGAACTGCTAAGGGTATATTATATTTATTTTTACTATGATTATTTTTTTTTTTTATTATAATATTTTGATAGATTTTCTACATGTATTGTATTAAAATATAATATATATTTACATTGATCAATGACTTTCACAATTACCATACATAAATTCATTTTTGTAGATACTGTGGCTAACACTGTGAACACGACCGTAGACACCACTAAAAATGTAGCTGCTGCTGCTGTAGAAAAAGGCACATCTGTAATTGGAACTGCTAAGGGTATATTATTTTTGATAGGATTTCTCTTTATTTTTGACTATTTATAATTAGTTAAAATATTATAGATGTTTATTTAGATCCCGTGTCTAACTATACTTTTAACTGTAGATTCAGTCATTTTATTTTGTCGCAGTCATTTTAGAAAAATATTTCATTGCTTCAATGTATTGTAATATAATCATCATCAGATGATGATTGTATTATAATTTAAAATAACGTTTCATTCACCAATCACTTTCACATTTACCATACATAAATGCACTTTTGTAGATACCGTGGCTAACACTGTGCACGTGACTGTAGATACTACTAAAAATGTAGCTGCTGCTGCTGTAGAAAAAGGCACATCTATGATTGGAACAGCCAGGGGTATGATTTTTACAATCACAGTAGTCAATACTGAGAATAATATCTGACAAAGCTGCAAATAACAATAAGTTATCAATTATTACAAGAATTAAATTCTTACTTTAGATACCGTCGCAAACACTGTGCACTCAACTGTAGACACTTCTAAGACAGTAGCTGCCGCTGCTGTTGACAAAGGCACTAGTCTTATTGGCTCAGCAAAAGGTATAATTATATTATATAAATATAAATACAAATACATAAATTGACATACTAATTTAAAAAGAATATTCTGTTTATATTATTAAAATCAAGAGCTGTTAATAAATTATTATCTTTTTTCTGTGCTAAAGATACCACCAATGATAAAGATGGTACAAAACAAAAAAATAAGCTTCCACCACTTTTGCCAAGAACACAAAGACAAACTTTTATTTTATTTCTAGCTGATGTTTTAGATTTTTGTTATATTATTATTAAATTTATTTCACTTATGATTTTAATCACTATACATAATATTCTTCATTGTAGAAACAGTATCAAATGCTGCACAGACTACTGTTGACACTACTAAAACAGTAGCCTCTGCTGCTGTAGACAAAGGCACTACTTTAATTGGTAGTGCTAAAGGTAGTTATTTGTATTTTGTTATTCTTATTTTTTGGTTTTCTTCTATTTATTTATTATTTTTATTTATGCAATTTTTTTGCACATTTAGATTCTGTATCGAGCACTGTGCAAGCCACTGTAGATACCACTAAGAATGCAGCAGCTGCAGCTGTAGAGAAGGGTACTAGTTTAGTTGGTAGTGCAAAAGACACAGTAGCGAGTACTGTTCAGAGCACAGTGGACACCACTAAAAATATTTCTACATCTGCCGCTGAGAAGAGCGCAACGTTTGCAGAAAGTGCCAAAGGTAATTAGTATTATCCAGTAGTCTCAAAATGTTAGTGTCTATTCACTTTTTTTTCTGTTATCGTTTAATTTTAAATTTTCACTCATAACAGATACTGTTGCTAGTAGCGTAGAAACCACAAAAAATTTAGCTGCTAGTGCAATGGAAAAGGGGACGTCGCTAGTTGGAAGTGCCAAAGGTATTATAAAAATTATATAATTATATTAAAAGATGTATAAATTATATTATTTAAAGATATATAATTATATTTAGAAATATTTCATATATTTAAAAAAATGATATAATTATAGTATCCTACATTTATTTTTAATACGTATAATTTTCCATTTATATTTTCATTTTAGATACAGTAACAAACACTGTTCAGAGCACTGTAGATACTACAAAGAGTGTTGCTGGTAGTGTTGTAGAAAAAGGCACTTCATTTGTTGGATCAGCTAAAGGTATTGAGTGTGTGCTTGATTAACATGAGTCATATCATAGTTTATTTGTAATCAGAATCACTCATTATTCACATTTTGTTAATTTAATTGCTTTTTGTATCGTAGATACTGTAGCAAACACAATAGACTCAACAAAAAACGCAGCAGCGAGTGCAGTTGACAAAGGTACATCACTAGTTGGAGGTGCAAAAGGTACATAATAAGCGATTAGTAGTTTCGTACTTATGGATTTATTTTATCAATCGTTTAATAAACTACTTGACTTCAACATTTTTATTTACTTTATTGTAGATACTGTAGCGAGCACAGTAAAAAGTACAATAGATACAACAAAGAATGTAACTGGTTCAATGTACGATAAGGGAGCTTCTCTTGTTGGTGGTGCCAAAGGTATTGTAATTAATAAATAGATTTTAGGTACATTCATTTGATTATTTTTTTTATTTTACTTACTTGTGTTACTTTATATGTTCCCCAAAAAGTCGTATACTATCTTGGGAGCATGTGGGTGAATAACTTTATTTTCTGCTTAACCTTCCTTTTCTTTTTAGAGGTTTTATCTAGTTCGATAAGTTATGCTTCAGAAACAACCGAGTCTGTATCTGATAAAGCAGGAGAAATTGCAGAAGATACCAAAGGTGGGTTTTAAAACTGATCTACTCTGCTTTCGCTTCACATCTTTCTTTATGTTCTATGCTTTTCTTTATTCTCTAATGCAGTAACAGTTCAAAACGGTGTAGAGACCACGAACGGCTTCGCTGAGTCAAAAGTTTTGAAAAAGACTACTATCGACAATTTGAAAGGTAGGTAACCTTAATATGCTCATTGTGAGGTGAAAATAGAATTTAGAGATGTTTATGTGTAATTTTAGATACTATACAAACCAAATTGGGTACAGTAAAAGATTCTTCTGAATCTTCAATCAACGCGGCACAGAAATCTGCTGAAAAATCTTCCGGTACCTATATTTTTGTGTGATGTTTAAATGTGACTAAAAGTTTTACAGCCCAGCAACTGACAAAGTGGAGTAATTCATTATGAGCTTCATCGCCACTTGCCCATGGACTTAATATTTGATAATTTAATATTGTGTGCAGTCCTAGCACTAATACTATAACAGCACCAATCAGAACGTGTGCTTAGCTGGAGTGAATTTTAAAACACGTATTGACATGAAATAAGTATATTGTTTTTTGACATTATAGAAACAATCCACAACACAGTAGACGCGACAAAGAAGGCAGCAGAGGAAGCAAAAGCACAAGCCGCGAAAGCAGCAGAGGAAGCTAAAGCACAAGCTGCAAGAGCTGCTGAAGCCGCAAGAGAGGAGGCCAAGAGAGCTGCAAGTAAGTAGTCTAACGTGGTGCAGCTGCAATTGAAGTGAATTGCGCAGAAGTGGAAATATCTCATTGGCTTAGAGCCAAATAATTACTTTGCATTACGATTCTAATTTTACAATCTCGGCTGCTATTTCTGAATCATTAATATCATTAAGGTGAATAACAAAAACACAAACAAAAAAAAAGAAAAATTGTGTTTACAAAATCAGAATGATCCTGAAAAACTTATCAAATGAAAAATATGATAAATTTTCAGACGCGGCTGTAGAAGAATCCAAGAAGGCAGCGGAGAAGGCAGCCGCTGACGCCAGCAACGCCGTGAACAGCGCCGTCGATGACACGCTCAAGCGAGTGGAACACGCCACCGACGAGGGACTGAAGAATGCCAGCGCAGTTGCCGACGCCAAAATCAAAGACGCCGACAAGTACTTGAACGAAAAGAGAGACACTGTAAGTTATAAACAAATTAAAATATAATATTTAATTGTAAATATTGTGGCAAAAATAATTTATTTGTTTTAGAGAACAGAAAAAGTATTATTATTTTTCAATATGGACTTGAGTACTAAAGAGCTCACTCAAATAAAAATGACATCTTGTCCACAGCTTACTTCAAATCTGACAAACGCTGTACATCAAGGTTCTGAGGGTGCTGCTGGTCTGCTCAGCAAGGGTCTCGGCGGGCTTGGAGGCTTTGGAGGACCCAAGTAAATGTGAAGTTCATCAATTACTTTTAATTTAATTCTTTTTACGGCCTTAAGTTTTATTGTAAGCTTAACGGGAAAACATTATTATTATATCGCTATATATATATATCTTAAATATATTCAAATAAATATAATGTATAAGATATTACAGAAAAATATTACTATATTATTGATTGACTGATTATATAACATTATCATAAAGAAATGTGGTGCAAGATGTTTTCCCTAAATACTTTCGGTACCGTTTAAAATACCCCTGCACTGCATATAGGTACACGATACGTACAATCATCTTAAAAACTAGAGATTATTTTAAAACCTACAATTTTTTGTAAAATTTTCATTATTATAGCTTTCAGGTTGTTAGCATTTAGGTTGTTACGATCATGTTTCTGAATGCAATCTCAATTTTAAATTAATGTTTTAAATTATTATCCGTGTACGTATTTAATATAATTATCTGTATTTTAGTGTAAGCTATACTGAATTTAATTGCATTTTAAATGCATTTTGAAAACAGTTCACAGGAAACAGTGCTGAGCCGTCCTTTTAATGCAAGATAATGTATTTATAGTATGCATAGGTACATGTAGAGTACCTACCTAAATCATGCTTAAAACCAAGATCGAGCAAAACAAGAGCACATTTAAAAAATATCTTTTCCTAGTAATAAGACAAGAAGTAATGTGATGAAATCGCTATCTGTTTTCATCACTATATACGGGCCTAAATAATATATTATACTCGGCTTCATTTGTTTATTAATACAAGACCTCAGAAATATAACTATATAAAGTATAATATTATTATATTTACATTTACAATAAAATTATAAAATATATTTGATATGTCTAAAAAATGTACGTAATAAGAAATATTAATATTCATATTCCGATGTTAGAAAATACAACGCTGTATTTTATATCGCTTTTTTACCCGACTGTCAAGGAAGGGTTATGTTTTTAGATGTTGATTGTTGTTGATGTTGCTTTTAAAGTTGCAAACGAATGAAAACTTATAATATGCTAAGTTACAAATTTTATGCACACAAATTATTATAATTTCGTTAAAAATATCGATGTTTCTTAGTCTCGTCTCGTTTGCCTAAACATGTGTTGTTTCAATACATTACCTATCTTCATCGAAATTGTTGTTTTATTTATTAATATTTTAAAAACATAGTCCAAAAACGAATTCACAAATTACAGTTATTGTTACTATGTAGAAATAATAGGTTAACAAAATTTATTTTTATAAGATTCCTAAGTTGTCTTTAGATTTAGACCACAATCATAATACATGTGACATGGTACCAATTGAAAATTGAAATTGACCATGAACATGATGGGCATGCGTGCTATGTGCGTGGCGTGCCTGTCGCACAAAACGCACTTGGTCAGTTTTTCGAATAAGTACCTATCTATATATCGAATTCAGATAAATTTAGTTGACGAAATTTATAATTTGAACCGATTTGTTATTTTTTTTTTTATTGTATGTGAAATCGAATCGGCCCAAATTATATTTTCGTCAACTCTGTATTTCAAACTATTTATTTAGAAAGAACATCCTTTGTTTGCCGCTCTTTTAAAATCAGAAATACGTAAAAATGTTGCCAATATAATTTTCGTTTTCTACCATTTATTTGCAACATCGAAACGCACAATTTAACCTAAACCTAAATGTCATGTCATTTTGACATTTCTTCATTTAGTAAACAAAGATGGCGGCGTTAGTGCGGGCCAGCCTTTTATTTGTAAGAAATTCCGTTCTGCCTATTTCAAGTCGTGCATTAGCTACTACAAATCCACTCAGTCTCAAAGAAAGTAAGTTTAGCCTACGGTTTATTGTCAAATTGCATAAATTTATCAAATTAAATTTTTAGGTTAGGTTATTTTGTCTTAAAACATTTACGTATTTTTTGTAGTTCGTGAACGCAAGGAAGGGTCGTCTGTTATAGTAGAAGGTGTAAGTGTTCCTTCGCCACGTACGGAATTACTAGTCAGTCCTGAAAAGCTGAACAAACAGTTACCAGTTGATGAAAAAACTGGCAAGCCTCCATGCTATATGTGCTCCCTTGGTCTGGACGTGAAACATACAGATGTCCTTATACTGAGCCAGTTTGTCAGGACTGATGGTTGCATGCTGCCCAGACGGATCACGCAGCATGCCCGCTCGTCCGCCTGCGCCAGTGTTTGATGAAACTTTATTAGCACAACTTGTGAGTATACAACACCATCGGAAACACTTATTTATAAAAAATCCGGATCATAGATTTGGACCGTATTGTATCTTTAAAAAAAATTCCCGTGATAGAGGCGGGGGGGTATTATAGACAAAAGCCTTGCCAAGTTTCATCCAGATCCATGCAGTGGTTGAAGTTGATTGAGTTACAAACATATATTATGAACTTAAATAATATAAGGTAGGATTTATGATAATCATTTGCTTAAATATATACAATCTTTGTCATCTTTGCAGGTCTAATGAGCAATCTTACCCCAGAAAACTCTAAACGAGACCCCACAAGGAGGAGAGAGCATAAGAAATTCAACGCATACTATGATGAGAAGACTATTTTCTGGAAGAGAATACCCAAGCCTACTGACAAATTCAAGCGATAGGGAGAATATTATTAGATTATATGTATAAAGTTAATTAAATCGATTAGTGTCTTGATTACCACCTTGTTTTATTTTTCTTATTAGAATTAAAATTATCCCAGTATTGGTATAACAGGCTAGTTTCCGCATCTCAAAGTCCACATAGGTATTTTTCTAGTATTTGCTCTGAGAGGTTGTGTGTCTGCTTTTTTTTTATTTGCTGCTGCTGTTAGTTCAGGGAAATTCTTTTATGGGTTTTTAATTTATATATTTAAGACACAGTCACAGTCCAGATAAGTAGATCTAAAAGCATATAAATAAAACAAAAAATAAGAGAGCATTTCAGCAATATTTTATTTTCAATTTCGTTGTCTGCTTTATGGGGATTAGACATCTTAAAAACTTCTGTAAAACATTCTGATTGAAAAGTCTATAGCAAGCGGGACACTATGTTAACTGATCATAAAATTGTTATGAACCAAGTAAAGGAACAACAATTAATTCCAACAATAATAGAAATTGGTTACAAAAATTCATAATTAACATTATAATTTCTAGACCAGTTACAGATTAAGTTGGAAAACATTTAAAACAGTCTTATTTCATAAGTCATGTTAGTCCATAACAATTTTCACAGGTTACATAGTTGTTGTATTTATGATACAATACATCATTGTTGCACTCTTCTGGTAAAATGTAAATATAAACAAAAAATGCATTCTTATGCGAAATAACTACTTTAAGACATTAAAAAAAATACAATTTAGTTAACCTAATTAAAAAAATTAGTTAAAAATTTATATCTATAAAATAAATATTGCCTAAAAAGTAGTTATCTATTTATTTAAAAATCTCTTAAATTCTGTGTACAAGTTAAATAATGCAGTCTAATACATTAAATTCAACGATCCATACAATGGAGCCAATGATTTTTGGTTAAGTTATTTTGTTAACATCACAGCCTTTCATATAAATACAGGTAGCCGAGGTCTTTGGGAGGGTTCTCTGACAGCGCAACCTGAAAACCAATGCATAAATACATTCATTCCAATAATAGTATTATAGAATATTCCTCCCAACCGATTTTCGGTGATGGCGGCCAATGTTCCAGAGATCGGCCTAGTATTTAGTGTCCAAGTGTTTGCGCAACACACAAGTGCACTCTCTATTCCTTCAATCTCTTATTCTGATAGGACAGATTAACTGACACGACCAGAGAGAAATCAGGCGCAAGACCGACTATTTACATGCCCATCCGACAGCATGGATCATCTTATCTTACTTTTCGGACAATCAGGTTCAGGTGATTAGCCTGCAATG
Source organism: Scrobipalpa atriplicella (assembly GCA_029255725.1). Taxonomy (NCBI): domain Eukaryota; kingdom Metazoa; phylum Arthropoda; class Insecta; order Lepidoptera; family Gelechiidae; genus Scrobipalpa; species Scrobipalpa atriplicella. The sequence continues at coordinate 14,776 of JARACY010002093.1, forward strand.
TCCTAACCAAACTAGAAACAACAACACATAATCATTGTCCCCCGCCGGGAATGGAATCCAGGCGGGACCACTGGGTCGTGAGCCCATGGTTCAGATCAGACCACTAGACCACGGAGGCAAGTAAGTTTTTTTTCCAGTACTAACCAAGCTGTTACCAACTTTTGAGTTAGGCCCTAATATTAGGGCAATGCAGGTTGAATAGCCTGATTTTCAGTTTAGCCGTCGGCCCCGGTCGCTGTCTGATAGTGGTCGTTACATGAACCATGTCAGAGGCCTATTAACTATGCTATTAAGCTGTTGAAAAACTCCCGGGTTCATCAGATCATTCCATGACTCGGAAACCCACTCGATAGAAGAAGTACTGACCTTGTTGTCGTTGAAGATGACCCAGCGTCCTTCGTGCAGCACGTGACACACGTAGTGCCCCACCATCGTCGACGTGCCCATGTGAGATATAAATGCCACCAGTTTGTATTCTGAAAAAGAAATTGTTTTTTTTTTACCATTCTTCACTTTCCTGAAATGAATTTATGTCCTACCGCAGAATCGTCCCTTTGTCAAAAAATGACCCTTTCGCAATATGTCCCTTTTTGATAGAATAGCGGGCCTACTAAAAAGACATAAAAGAAAGAAGAAAATTATCAAAGGGACATTTTGAGAAAGAGCCATTTTGCGAAAGGGACATTTTGCTAAGTTTCCTCTAAACCACTAATTAGGGTAATAGTTGCCCCTTAATTATGATTTGACTTACTCTCCGGTCCGTCCCTACAGCCCAGCGTGCGGTCTGGCTGCTGCACCGTCTCGGGCTGGTCGAGCTGGTCGGCATGGCTGAAGATCCAGTCCACTGCACGCGCCACGTCGCCCCCGGTGGCTGATAGAGCCTTGTTGGCCTGCGGTCTGGTGAAGCCCATGTTCATGATCTGTTCTATGCTCGCCTCGTCGGCCACCGCGCCGCTTTGTGCCGCTGTAAGAAGGCATTAGACATGTAATTAGTAATTAAAAGTGTTGTGATGGAGGTGTACCAGTGCAATGATGGGGACATATCAGTGTCATGATGGGGACGTATCAGTGTCATGATGGGGACGTACCAGTATCATGATGGGGACGTATCAGTGTCATGATGGGGACGTATCAGTGTCATGATGGGGACGTATCAGTGTCATGATGGGGACGTATCAGTGTCATGATGGGGACGTATCTGTGTCACGATGGGGACGTATCAGTGTCATGATGGGGACGTATCAGTGTCATGATAGATAAGGATGTATCAGTGTCATGATGGGGACGTATCAGTGTCATGATAAGGACGTATCAGTGTCATGATGGGGACGTATCTGTGTCACGATGGAGACGTATCAGTGTCATGATGGGGACGTATCAGTGTCATGATGGGGGCGTATCAGTGTCATGATGGGGGACATATCAGTGTCATGATAAGGACGTATCAGTGTCATGATAAGGACGTATCAGTGTCATGATGGGGACGTATCTGTGTCACGATGGAGACGTATCAGTGTCATGATGGGGACGTATCAGTGTCATGATGGGGGACATATCAGTGTCATGATAAGGACGTATCAGTGTCATGATAAGGACGTATCAGTGTCATGATGGGTAGTATCTGTGTCACGATGGAGACGTATCAGTGTCATGATGGGGACGTATCAGTGTCATGATGGGGGCGTATCAGTGTCATGATGGGGGATATATCAGTGTCATGATAAGGACGTATCAGTGTCATGATAAGGACGTATTAGTGTCATGATAAGGACGTATCAGTGTCATGATAAGGACTTATCAGTGTCATGATGGGGGCGTATCAGTGTCATGATGGGGGACATATCAGTGTCATGATAAGGACGTATCAGTGTCATGATGGGGACGTGATGGGGACCTATCAGTGTCATGATAAGGACGTATCAGTGTCATGATGGGGACATATCAATGTCATGATAAGGACGTATCTGTGTCATGATGGGAACATACCATTGTTCTGTGAGGGGTGTTCGAACTTGTTGGCGAAGTCCCAGTCGGTCATGTGCTCCATCAGCCAGTTGGATGCGGCCTCCATGCCGGAGTTGTTAGTGTAGAACAGCGCCTTCTTACATGCTTCTACCGGGAAGCCCATGTCTAACTGCGAACCAAACAAGTCATGATTAACACCTGAATTTTTCCAGCGGTCAAAATGGCGCCATCAAATTCTAGCATATGCACGCATTGTACAAAATGCGATGATACTTTGAGTGAATTCGGTGAAAATACTTTTTCAGTGCAGGCCTTTAGAAATAAGTTGTTATTGAAATTAAACAGATACCTTGTCATCTTGTAATTTTTTTTAAAGATACAATACGGTCCAAATCTATGATCCGGATTTTTTATAAATAAGTGTTTCCGATGGTGTTGTATACTCACAAGTTGTGCTAATAAAGTTTCATCAAACACTGGCGCAGGCGTGTCGGGTGCTGACTCGGGCAGCATGCGCTCGTCCGGCGCCGCGCCGCGACCGCGCAGCACGCTTAGATCCACCTGACACAGAAAAACCACTATTACCACCTGGTGCATTGCCACAAAAAAAAAAAAAAAAAAACGATGTGTTAACGGAGAACTGATTTCAAACATTTACGGAAAGACCTCGGAAGATATAATTTAGTTTTCTTTTTACTCTTTTCTTATTACAAACAACTGCCTCCGTGGTCTAATGGTCTGAGCCATGGGCTCTCGATCCGGAGGTCCTGGGTTAGATTCCCAGGGGAACGCAAAGTTGATATTTGTTAATTTATCACTTTGTGAGATTTTTTCCTGTTTTGTTAGGACATTGCAGGCTGGATCACCTGATTGTCCGAAAGGAAAAAGGATTCCGTGCTTCGGAGGGCACGTTAAGCCGTTGGTCCCGGTCACTGTCTTTGATAGTGGTCGTTAGACAAAACCATGCCAGAGGACTGTTAGCTGCGCTATTAGGCGGTTTAAAAACTCTGACACCAGGGTTCATCGGGACTCGAAAAAAAATGTTTATTCCTTATAACATTTGTATAGAGGTGAATTTATCTTGCAATCCCCAAACCCATGCATCATGGTTTCTACTTCAGCGCAGCTGTACCACAGAGCAATATAACCCAGCACTGACCTCCCAGGGCATGTCGACGGCTACATCTAGCTTTGCGGGCGTCCAGTCCTCCTTGATGGTGAATTTCTTCAACTGGATCAGCAGGTAGTCAGGGAACGTTGCCAACCGCGTTATTCTGAAAAAAAAAAAAAGATACATTGTAAACTATTGTAATCATGTCTGATTTTATTAAAATCCCTCGATATTTTTTCTGCACGAAGAAATAAGATAACATATTCTATAAAAAAATATCAAAAATTACCGACCATTATCTCCAGAGAAATAAATAAAAGTGGTTAGTGGCAAAGACGTGCCCTCCGAAGCACGCGGCGCTACTCACTTGTGCGCGGTGACTTTCTTGTTGACGGCGCTGCTGTAGTACTGGTCGATGATCTCCTCCCGCATGAAGCTCTCCAGACACGCCTGGAACGGGATGTGGGGGCGCACCACCAGCGTCGGCTCTCTGCAAACATAATCAAGTTTTAAATCACGTTTAGATTAAAAAAAATTATGCGGTAATGTACAATTTTTTTTATTGGCTTCAGCTTTTTCCGTTAACACAAAAAATAAAAAAAAAACATTAGAGCTGTTTGTAATCAGTCCTCTAAAAAAGGTTTTTTTTTTTAGTGCAGATGGCCAATAGGCATCCGTTCAAACTGAAAGTGTCCTAACTATCACAGCATCGCGGCGTCAGCGAAACAAAAGGAAATTCTTTTTTCATCGCACCGCTACATTGTGAGAGGCGTTTTTAAATCCAAAATACATCCGTTCAAACTGAATGTGACCAAACTATCGCAGCATCATCGCGGCGTCAGCGAAACAAAAGGTTCTCAGAGCAACATTGTGCGGAGCGCTTTTAAGGCCAATAGGCATTCATTCAAACTGAAAGTGACCATCCACAACGCGACAGCAAATTACTTAATCATCGGGTATACGGTTATACTCACAATCTCTGTCCGCTGGCCCCTGCATGTGCACGGCGCTGCTCGTACTCGCGCACTTGCGCCTCGTTGGTGGCGGCGTCGAGGGGCACGGGGAGAGGCAGGTGATTAATATTGTGCGGTGCGCTTTTAAAGCCAATAGGCATCCGTTCAAACTGAAAGTGACCAAACTATCGCCACACGATTTTATCAACGGGTATACTCACAGCCTCTGCCCGTTGGCCTCTGCGTGTGCGCGGCGCTGCTCGTACTCGCGCACTTGCGCCTCGTTGGTGGCGGCGTCGAGGGGCACGGGAAGGGGCAGGTGGTGCTCGGGGCGGGTGCTGTATCGCACGCAGCCTGACTCGCTGCACTGAACGCGCTCCTCCACTGAGAACTTCAGACAGTCCGCCGGGTTGGGCTTGTGACGGCTGTGGCGCTGCGAAATAAAGAACAGTATTAAAGCGAATATGACATGATATGGCGCAGTATACGCTTGAAGTAGCGCGGTACGGTTTTAAGGCCAATAGGCATCCGTTCAAACTGAAAGTGACATAATAGGAAAAATGCAAGGTTTTTATTTTTGTTTTCATTTTAAAGAATTCCATTTAGAATAGGCCACAAAAATATAAAAAAAAAATACATTGCAATTTATCACAAAAACTGCGGTTTTAACTTGACAGTTTAAATTTTCATGCCAAAAAGGACCTATGGTTCCGATGACGTCATTCCTGTCCAGTCACTGGTCGAGGGTTTCCAAAAAGTAGGGAATTCCCCAAAATGTAGGGAATTTCAAACGGAATGGGGGAAGTTTTGGGGAGAGCGTCTTTGTACGAAGGTGTAGTAGAGGTACTCCTACATATATGCACCAACAGTATTGCTATTGGTTCAAAGACCACTTTCGCCCCGTGTGCGCGAAACGCATGATATAACCAAAAGGTAATTTGACTCTACTTTGATCCACTAACCTCCAGTAAGGTGAGCACGTGCAGATAGAACTCGTGCGCGTCCTGCTGCCGCTTGCTCATAAACTCGGGGTGATCGCGCCCCACTAGATGCCGGTACATGTGCGGGGACACGCCGCGCTGCGTGCCGCCGTCCTCGCTCAGGAAGGAGTACCGCCCGGACAGCAGACCCACGCCCAGTTTTGCACTGAAACAGCAAGTTAAGAGTAAGCTGTGAGGGCATTTCGTTGTTGCTATTTATATGGTATGTTGCTATTTATTTCAACAATGAGCAGAAACCGTATTTAACCGGCAAGAAATCTAGATTTTTTTATCACTTACGTCTGTACATTGAAGTCGTTAACGGGATCTTCGGGGAACGTGGAGAATATGTCGGGAGCACCTTCCACAAATCTTCTCACGAAGTCTGGCATTCTGAACAACACCTAAAGCAAAAGAGCCCATGTAAATTCTATTATGTATTTAATTTTTGGTGGCATAACCAGTGAGTGTTATAACCTGTGGCATGTATAACATTTGGATGGTATAACCTGTGTATAGTATAATCTATGGGTGGTATAATCTGTGGATTATAACTTGTGATGGTATAATCTGCAGTTGGTATAACCTGTGGATAGTATAACCTGTGATGGTATAATCTGCAGTTGGTATAACCTGTGGATAGAATAACCTGTGAGTGGTATAACCCCTGGATGGTATAATCTGTAGTTGGTATATGAAGGTATAATCTGTGGATGGTATAACCTACGGCGGTTGGCGGTTGTACCTGCACGACGCTGTTCATGTAGCAGGAGTTGCCGAGGTTGTTGAGGCCGGTGAGCGCGGGCCCGTGCAGCGGCCGCAGGTCACTGCTGGACTCCTGCAGCGTGTTCCACTCGCCCGTGCGCTGGTTCAGCTCTAACTCCAGCTCCAACATGGATTTATCCGTCTGGGAACAAGATTAGAAGCTATACTATGTTCACTTATATTTCTAGCCGCTCACGTCATGATTAATTTATTAGTGGAGTAATATACGGGGTGTAAGGGACAGCGTCCCGCAAACTTACAGGGGTTGCTCAGTCAACGAAACTGAATAACTACCACCAGGTATTTTTTTCAGGAAATGAAAAAAAAAATTTGCTTTTTCATACAAAATGACCACCTCGATCAGACAATTTGTATGGAAAAGCCAATTTTTTTTTTCATTTCCTGAAAAAAATTCCTGGTGATATGTGTTCAGTATCGTTGACTGAGCAACCCCTATCAGTTTGCGGGACGCTGTCCCTTACACCCGGTATAATGATTGCGTCATGACGCAAGTATGGTAAAGCGGCAGTCGTGAGATATAACAAATATACCTTCTGCAGCTGCTGCACGTTGATGCCGAAGTGCTTGAGGTGGTCGGCCAGGAACGGGTCCTCGACCATGTCGTCCTCCGCGTACGAGAACACGTCCCCTTTACCGTCCGCCGTGATGGTTCCTAGCTTCACCGCTAGAGGATAGTTGGTTTGGCGATAGTGTTCCACCTGTGATACAAAAGTTGTGATATATTGAAGGAGAGGAGGTTTACTTTTTGAAATAACCCTCTAAACTCTTTGTCAATATTTATATTCAAGCAAAAATAACGACTTAACTAATATTAGTCTTTATCTGTAATTTTCAATATGAGAGAACAGAAAGGCACGGCAATATTTTAGTCAAGATTTAGTTAAGTCATGCTCTTATTTTCTGTTCGCCTAAATCTGTTAAATGCTCGTATTTTTTAAAACAGCAATCGTCCAAGTTATTTTATTATAATTATAACGTTTCGAAACTGAACCACTGGCAGGGAGTTTCACTCTTTAGCTGCCTGAAATCTCAATGTAGACAAGTCAAGCATACGCACCGCATGGTCATTGCCTCCAGAGCCATCAAAGAACCTTCTCCCGCATAGAATGGATCCGTCAGTCAAGTTCAGCCACAGGTTGGTGGTGAGGTCACACTTGGCACACTTCCAGCCTGAAGGCGGGATCCTCACGCCATTGTCTAGCTGTTTTAGGTTTACTGCGTGACTAGAAATGGAAAGAAAACATTCTCAATTAAAAGGCTTAGTTTAGTACCTTTCAGCACAAACTATATGAGCCAGATCAATCATTGTTGTACATAGGCCTCCTTTAGCAGCCATTTGCTATTTGTGTGGCAGGCGAGTTAGCGAGTGAAGGGCAAGATGTTGCCCTTACAGCAGGAATACTGGAGCCATATTTTTGAACCGCTCGAATCGAATTCGCATGCGAAAGAGCAACTTTCGCATGCCAATTTGTATGGAAATCGCATGCGAAAATTGCCCATTCGTATGCGCATTAGCTTCCGAGCGGTTCAAAAATACAACTCCTGCTGCCTCATCCATGAATTTAGCTTTTAGTCGGCTTTTACGATACGCACTGGTAGTCCTGATTTGAAAAAGAAAATGTGCCTGAACTTTTACAAAATAATATCTTCTATTTTTTATGTGACACAAAAATAAAATAATGAACAAACTTACACTGAAACCTCTCGCGTTTCGCCGTCCCAAGTTCCGTGGAGCGCCGCCATTTCAGCTATTTTGAAAGGAGATTCTGCCTCGATTATTCCTTGCACTGATTTTCTTACCTTTTATGAAAAATATTTTTTATTAATTTTATTAAGGGGAAATCTAAAATATTTTCGTAAAATTTTGCACTTATCTCGCTCGCGTAACGTATGGATTTAGTTTTTCTGAGTTGTAGCGCTCGCTTCGCTTGCATAATGTTTTACTGAAGTGTAGCGCTTGCTTTGCACGCGTGATCTATTAAGTCAATATTCGAATAGTGTCGCGCTCACTTCACTCTCGTAACATGGATTCAAATTTTGTAAAATGTCGCGCTCGCTTCACGTACTTATTGATTTATTTTTCTTTAGGTATTCCTTGTACTTACGATCTCCGGCAGCGCTGGGTCAGGCCAGGCGAAGGTGTGGAACCCTGGCAGCACCACCACAGCATAGTTGTCAGTGTATGTGAACTTGGATTTGCAGCTGTCAGGGTCAAAGCCGCCCTCCACACCGATGGCCAGCCGGGTGATCTTCTTCTCCGGACCGTCGCCTGTTTGCTCTGGCTCTGCCACCTGTTGCATACATAGATATGTCAAGACTTTGATGTACTAGACTAGGCGGTAAATATTACATATTGATCTTTGGAAAAACAACTAATTTTGGGTCCATAGAGCGTTATCTCTATTGTATAGTCAATGATAAATAATATGTATCTGATGATGGTTAAGTATTGTGAAAACAGCCATTAGGTCGAGGATCTAACCAACAACCCAGAGAAGAGAAGAATTAATTTACACAAATTGTATTACTTACGTTTTCGGCCTGTTCCGTGTGAAGCAACAAAAAAAAAGAGGAATTATGTCATGGTGTTAAAAATCAAGTCTAATACTAATATAGACTTTAATCAACAACAAGCAACTGACCTGTTTTGCAAAAAAAATTTGAATTATACTGCAAAAGTATTGATCTTATTAGATTTACTACCGGTTACTTTTTGGTGTTTTATGTGTAGGAAAGACAACGTCAGCGACACATTCTCAGTCCACTGTGCTCAACAACTGACATGTAACTAGGTTTTTTCTTACGGGTTTCTTTTCGGTGTGTATGTGTAGGAAGACAGCATTGCCGGTCTTCTGGAAGTACTGCTCCACATAGTTGCGGCCGAAGCCCAGGAACGACGTCAGCGACACATATAGGCCGGTCTCGGACTCCTGCGGTCAATGATATAATATTATGGTTTAAATTCTCATTATAAATCTATTTCATATATTTGACTAAAACTTATTAATATTAGTTCTTAAAGGTAGATAGATGATAGCAGCCGTAAGATAAAACAACTATACTCTACTCTGCATGCCTGACTCTCTGTTTAATAACCGCAAGAGTTTGTAACTGCTGCCTAGACTGGAGTCGAGAGCAAACCCATCTTTAAATAAAATATAAAAAAATATATATCGAAATACATCAAAATTACAGTTTTCATTATCACAAAAAAACTGTAAACAAAATATAATAATTTTATATTTAGCTAACAGCTTTCCATACTCCACTTTCCATTATATTGTTTAAAACTGCCCCTATAATTTGCATATTGATAACACTTATCACCCCAGAACCAAACATGAAAATATAGGGGTCTTTGCTACCACATACTCTATTGATCTTTGACAGCAAACACACCATCATGTTGAACACACCTGATCTATATTTGGGAACATTTTTAATTCTCAGTGGCTTTGCTTTGAGTTTACTGAATTTGAGAAGAATAGTCAAAAAAAGAACAGAGTTTTCTGCAGTGTTACTTTCAGAGAATATTCTTCTAACTTGTATTGGAATTGCATTTGTAAGCAGGGCAGTTTTTGAAAATACAATGGAAAATTTAGATATCGAAGATATGAAAGAAATTGAAGAAAGATCAGGTGAAATGTTGGCAGTGAAAAGTGGTTCCAAAATATGTGATTTTAAAGCAGTGTTGAATAGTTATGGACCTTTTATAGTGTCATTAGTGAACAGTTTTCTGAGCCTAATAATTGATAACTACATGCATTATAGAATGCTACAAAATGTGAAAGAGAGAGATGAAGAGAATACTGTAAGAGAAATAGGTCATAACAATTCTATACTGAGGAAACTTGAAGTGAAGAACATCTACAATTTTGTGCAGAAGTATTTTTCATACATAGCGATAGGTTTACAGTGGCTTCTGCCTATATTGATGATTTTGGCAATGTACCCTATGGAAGTGAAGGAGAAGTTAATTCCTCTAAGTGGTTTAGTTGGTAGAGGTCATTCTTGCATGGCCATGTTGAGTGTAGACAATCAGACATGTTCTTTAGATAATGCTTATTCTAATTTTACTCTAGAACTAAGGAAGCATGTTTCATCACCAACAAATTATATAAAAGTTTATGAAAGTGATTATTTAAAAAACAATGACTCGGGCCAAATTGATTCCATAGTAAGTAATGTTTATAATATTGTTGCCAATTTGAAAAATCAAACTTTAACAGATATGACTGTAATAAGTCCTTTATTACTTCGTAAATCAAAAAACAATCTAAGTTGTTTAAGAATGTGTTTCATGGAGAACAAGAATCTTATTGTGTACATGTTCTTATTGGCAATTGTTAGTTTTTTTGTGCCTGTAACTATATCAGCAGTTATCTTGACAAAAATACATGTTATGAATAGACAGAAAGTAAATCTAAAAACCTATGTTAGTAGGGAGCTGCTCTACAACATTTTGTTTTGGTCTCCGGTAATGTTCGATACATTCCTGTCTTTGATATTGTGCTCTTACTCAATGAATGGTGTTAGGACATCTTTGTTAAATGTAGTGGCTAATGTATACCAAGCTGTCAAGAATTTCATGAATACCAAGTATTTTAAAGATAACAGCATTATACCTGCTTGAGTATTAAATTTAAGTATTGAATATTGTTAAAAAATTGATGCACAATGTAGATGAATAAATAAAGTTAAGCTATCTATTGCTTAATTCACTGACTCCCAAGTTCTATCCTATATTAGTATAGCAGGAAGGAGTGGTGCGAGCAAAAACAAATGGGGTTATTCAAGCGATGACAAGTGTGACTGCAGGGCTACTCAAATTATGAGCCAATTGCTGTCATGCCCTAGTCTCCCAATAAACTGCACTGCAGAATTGCTGCATAAGACTTACTCATAGCAAACAAACGGGTAATTAACGACGCCAATTTTTGGAGGTCGATAGTAGGTATGAGTTTTTTACCAAGTTTTTGACTCGAAAAGAAGAAGTAGGTGTAGCAACCAGTTTATATTTTATCCATTATCCAATAATACTCACTGGTGAATCGATAGTTTATAGCTAACAGAAAGAAACTCGACTTTATCAATTATTCCGTTACCAATGAAATGAGATTCTTACAAGAAATTTAGACAGAGAATAGGTAACATACCGTACTGAACTGACCGGTAAATAATAAATCATCGTCACGGACTTATACACTACCAAATAAGGGATCAAAATAAGCTCAAAGTTGAGAAAACAAAGCGAAAATAGGTTAGGATTTTTTTGCAACTCACCGGATTGTCAAAAGAATACACGCATTCGTCTTTATAAACCATCTGATTTTGACCAGGTATTTTGATCTTGGATAAATGCGGCGTTAGCAAATCCATTGACGCCATCGTGAGATCAGAAAATGCAAAGAAAAGAAATCACAAGATTTTGAAAGACTTTTTCACAATAAAAATGTCTCCGGCGTCGCTCCAAAAATATGCGATGGTTAGTGTTGTATGTATGCGTGCAACTCTATGGTTTTCGATATCGATGAAATACGTTCTGTCTATATTCTGTCTATATTATATCCTTAAGGGTCTATGTGCTCGCGGCAACTGTCCCTTTCAAACCAATGACAGAATGCGCGCTCTGTCCTTTTCTAGCATGGGGCTGTTTCAAGCCGATCTCATATATTTTTGCATATATCTCAATGTATACAAAAAGTATTGAAAAACAGAGTTGATTATGATGTTCTTCATAATTATACGGTGATTTCGATATAACACTTGCTGTTTCTAAGCTCATAGAAATGTCACAGTTGTTCAAATTCGGCATTGAGACGCCAGATTTTCATGATATTTCTGATGATTTCCTGGTGTAATCATAGTATTTTTAGATTATATCTATGAATCTAGTTGTTCTCCATATTTTAGAGAAGCTAACCATATATAGATTTATTGAAAATTCAACTATTAACTATACTAACAAAGTCAAATGCCGGACCGTGTTTAGCCCGATTTAGAGTACTTCCCTCCTTAATAAGCAGTCTCATTCACTTGAATATTTTAAATTAAAAAAATGTTTGCTCCCAGAGAAATAGAGAAATAAGTTGTTCAGTTTCATGGGTAGGATCATACTCATAGGTAACCTAAGTTTGATCATAATAATTTAGCAAAAAATTCAAAATACATATAGAAAAGCTGTCGTATTTGGCTATTTTATAAGTTTAAAAATCTGAAATTCAAATCCGAAGCACCACCCTCCTCTCAAAAAACCCATATTTTGCAGTTTCAATGTTCGACATCGACACGTTTTAGAGTCTGTGCGAAAAGAGAACAGGCATAGAATTTGAGGGCGCGCATTTGTATTTAATTAACCGTCGCTTAGTCTTGTGGGATATAAGCCCAGGTCTTTAACCTTAACCTTCTACATTAAATTTTGGAGGTTTTAAGTCACAGACCTAGGCATAAACCCCACGCAACCAGCCGTGGGCTAATTAATACAAATGTGCGCCCTCCGATTCTATGCCTGTTCTCTTTTCGAACAGACTCTAAATGTAACATATCGATAGCGCTAAGTTTACAACACTATTTACATTTGGTATGGGTGTTGCGTTTTGTTAGTGCTGTCTTCTGTCAAAAAAGGTATTCAGATTGGCTAATTTGTCTTGTAGCCAAGCCAAAATGCACTAATCAAAAAAAAAAGTTTGCACTGTCAAAAAGTTACAAAGTCCAAGAGTGTGTTCACGCATGCACCTAGGGGAAACCGTTAGAGCGACTTTTAATCTGACAGCTCGCGTAAACCCCCGTTCATGCACGCACTTGCACCTGTCAGGATGAAATTTCCCCTGACAGGCGCTTCAAAACGGGGCTTTATCAACTGTCAAAGTGAAAAGTTCCCCTAACCTTGCGCTAACCGTGCGCCCGTGAACGTACCCCAGGTCCGAGTCGTAAACATTGGTAAAAGTTTATAAAATATTTATTAAATTATTACGAAATAATGACTATCAAATTGTATTACGATTTAATGTCGCAGCCATCAAGGGCTATGTACATTTTGCTCAAGACAGTTAAGTGTAATTTTGAGCCAAAGTATGTGGATTTGCGCAGAGGTTAGTACCTACCTACCTAAATATGTTATCAATCAATATCATATTTGTTTAAAACTACATTTACTCCATTTTTATATTGTTTTTTTTTTACAGGTGAACACTATAAAGAGGCATTCACACAAATAAACAGGTTTCAAAAAGTGCCGGTTATTGACCACAATGGATTTATCTTATCAGAAAGGTAAAGGTTCAAGCTTCTCTTCTAAATATCTACTGGAGACTATAGAATAAACTTACCTGTTTTATTATAAACCATCTTTTTAAATCTTACTATTTAATAACTAAATGTTATATTAAATTTTCAAGACCAAAATACCATTCAGAACACTTGCCTTCAATATAAATTACTTTATTTTATTTTCAGTGTTGCAATCATGAACTACCTGTCGCGGGAAGGCATAATCCCGGACAGCTTATATCCCAAAGACAGTAAGAAACGGGCCCGAGTTGAAGAGTACTTGGAATGGCAACATGTGGCATTCCGATTCCATCTGTCCATGTATTTTAGAATAAAGGTGGGTTTGCCTCAAATATCAGCTGTATAAAATGATATCAATTGACTGATGACTATCTAGGTATGATTTTAGATTTAACTACAAAACAAGATAAAAATTATCCTATAAAGTTTATCTTTATGAACTTCTAAGAACTTCCTTTTACATGTATTCCATTAGTTTACATTAAGCTACTCAATACTAGATGGCGCCACCTTGTCGAAACATGTTTATGCAGAGAATTTATTTTATTGTATTGCATGTGATTGCAATGGGGATTTGGATTTATGAATTCAAAATCTAATTATTGTCAGATTATCAAAATTTTCATTAATTACTTAGAATTAAAATTGTTTGAGATAAAGCGGATCTTAGCAAAATCTCTAGCAATTTTAGTTTCAGGCTGTTTATCTAAAATGAAATACTTCTTTTGCTCAAAACGAATGCACATAAAGAATAACAGTTAATTTTTCCTGTCGTATGTCGTATTCTCAAATATTTTGTACAAAAAATACAAGCTTCTGCTATTCACTACTAGATAGCGCTACTGTGTCGAAATTCAAAATTAAATATTTTGTTGTACGTATTTGATAATGGTACGCAGTATAATTACATTCCCATTCCTTATATGATATTTGTGGGCTAAAATATAGGTGCTATATTTATAACTAATTACTTAGAAGATTTTTACATTTTTCTCCTTAGATCCTCGGAGTAAACGGCGAGCCTGACCCTGTAAAACTGGCGAAATTCGAGGATCGTATGATAACTGCATACGAAGAGTTGGAAACCAAATGGTTGGGCAAGTCTACCTTCATCACCGGGGAGAATGTGACAGTCGCCGACTTGCTGGCAGCTTGCGAGGTGGAACAACCGAGTAAGTTAACAAATGTTATACCGGGCGTAAGGGTCAGCGTACCAGAAACTGGTAGGGGTTGCTCAGTCCATGATACTAACTGCCTCCGTGGTCTAGTGGTCTAAGCCGTGGGCTTACGATCCGGAGGTCCTGGTTTCAATTCCCAGGGGGGAACACAAAGTTGAAATTTGTCAATTTATCACTTCGTGAGGTTTTCCCCAGTTTGGTTAGGACATTGCAGGCTGAATCACCTGATTATCCGAAAAGAAAAAGGATTCCGTGCTTCGGAGGGCACGTTAAGCCGTCGGTCCCGGTCGCTGTCTTTGATAGTGGTCGTTACTGAAACCATGTCAGAGGCCTATAGCTGTGCTACTCGGCGGTTTGAAAAACTCTGACACCAGGGTTGATCGGGTTGTTGTTCGACTCGAAAATCCACTCGCTAAGAAGAAGAAATCCATGATACTGAACAATTTTCACCAGGAAATTCTTTCAGGAAATGAAACAAATTGTTGGTTCTTCCATAAACACATCCAGGTGTAATTAAATAATTTTGTATGGGAAAGTAATTTTTTTTTATTTCCTGTCTAAATTTCCTGGTGAAAATTTTTCAGTTTCGTTGACTGAGTATGAGCAACCTCCTATCACTTTCTGGTACGCTGTCTCTTATACCTGTATACATGAAGCATTTACTTATGGGGCATGCAAAGTGTCAATGGCTTACTTAAAACGATTACCGCTACGTCGGGGTACAAGTGCTTAAGGTAAGAGGGTCATTTCAGAAAGTACGAACCTCGAGCGTTTCCGTGCTTCGGAAGGCACGTTAAGCCGTTGGTCCCGGTTAATATCGTAGATATTAGTCGTTAAGCCATGTCAGAGGCCATTTCTTAGCATTGGCAGCTTAAAAACTCTGACGGCTGGGTTAACCACTTGCCCGGCAATAAGCCTAATCTAGGATTGGGTCTGGTTTCCCTTCTGGGTTGCGGAGGTCAGATGACGGTCGCTCTGTGTAAAAACCAGTACCCTCGTTCAATCCCCTAGATTAGGTAGCCGACCCCGTGAAATACGGAATAAGGTTAGGGAGATGATATAAATATTTACAACTAATAGCTAAAAGCTTTCATTAGATGCAGTTTTCAAATTTACTCGACCGACGGGAAATTTAGGCCTAAAGTTTTTACATTTGAATTAAAACCTTTTGTGCTAAGTTATCGGATAATCTTTAACACTTGAAAGGCATTTGCCACCTACCCCTTTCTGTAAGGGTTATTGATATTCATTTATTCATAATTATTATTACATGTCAAGATACTTTTGCTGTAATATTCTAAGAACTTTGTTTTGTTTGTCACACCTACGCCGCTAGCGGTCAATGGACTGGCACATTCTATTAATAAATCACGCCTATATATCCTAAGGGTTAGACAGACTAATAAACACTATTATTATCGTGTCTGACAATTTATGAGGTCTTTCATATAGATAGATATATTGCTATACGGGGTGTAAGGGACTGCTTCCCGCAAACTGATAGGGGTTCAATGAAACTGAAGAACTTTCACAAAGAAATGTTTTCAGGGAACAAAAAAATATTTAAGTTTTCCCCATTTATAATGTTATCACAGTCATTTCGGTATGTCGTCTCCCCTTGTGAATATTAATGGCCATAAAATGATTGCTGTTTATAAAGAAACTGCTAAAAAACTTCTTTTTCGTGTGCGGTGTAGCAACAACAAAGGTCGCCGTCCTCCTAGTTCGTTTGTTTGTCCGCTAACTCCCTTTTAAAATTTTAACGGTTCTAACTACATTCGTAGCCATTTTACCAATTATAAACTTTTCTTCGCGGGCTTTGCTCTATCTGATAAAATCTGATACCAGTAACCACCTAACTGAAAATAGTTATAAAATAAAAAAAACAAATTAATATTGCTTAAATATCCCTCTCTAGAACTGTAGTCCTTAGCAAATGCCTACGTCGTAGGCCATTGCTACGATTCGGTTACGTTATAGTTAAAAAATTGTTTTTTCTTTTATTTACACGACTGCAAGTGTCTTCTATTATTATTATTATATTATAGCAAGTGGAAAGATGTGATCTCTTCCTCTCTGAAGAATATTATAATTACATATGTATTTTTTTTGCCTATTTCTAAACCTTAAACTATCCCCCAGGAATGGCCGGCTTCGAGCCCAGGGGCAAGTACACCAACATTACAACCTGGCTGGAAAAAGTGCGCGAACATTTCAATCCTCACTATAATGAGGCTCACACCATCGTCAACAAAATCGCAGGGAAGTACAGCAAGGTCGGGGCTAAATTGTAACATGTAAGTTGTATTTTATCTGTAACGTAGTTTATTATACAAGAAGAAAAAAAAATAGATCCATACTTTAGGGTGTGTGTGAACCTACCTACCCATGAAACTAAACATTTAAGCACACGTTGAATAAAAATACATTGGGCCCTAAGAAAAGGCATCTCTATTACAAACTAAAAACTTTTGACTGTACCAAATTTCCTTGTAAGTAGTTTAATGAGTATTTTTTCGAAAAATAAAATGTGCCTTTAGTTACTTAAGTATTTACAAAGTTTTATTAATGAAATGTAACTTGAATGTAAGTAAAATAGAAGTAAATCATTGTACATTGGTTATTGTAATTATCTATAAGATAAAAATGTAATTTGTATTTTTTTGGAAGTTGGAATTGGGCATTTATTAATATTAATTAAGGATTTAGGTATTATTTTATATAAAAATAAATATATTTTTCTAAACATAGTGTTTTCTTATCTAGTCTGAAAATAGTCTGAATGGAAAACATTAATAAGGAAGAATGATTAATGATTACTATTGGGTTATTGGTCTATTTCCTCATTTATTGAAAAGAAATTAAATAAAAATATCTTTATTTCAGACCATAATGACTTAGTAACAATAGATAAAATTAAAACAACATCAATTTAATTTTATTAATTTAAATTTGATATACGAGAAGCATGTTACCAACAAAAATTATAATATAGGTACTTAATATTAATATACAACAATAAGATATAACAAAAAGAAACTTAAGTATAAATTATTATCCTATTAAAACAACTTATTAAAACAATAAATTCATAGTTATAAAAATTAGAGGCCACAATTTGTTAATTAAAAATAAAATAATTGTAAATATAAAAAAAATGGCTTTCCAAATAGTTTCCATAAGACGGAAATTTGGATTTGAGTATTCCATTATCATGCACATACACAAAGTTTGTGTGTGTGAGTGCTCCTGTAAAGGCTGTGTTCGATTACAGTGATGCAACAAAGGTAAAAATATGGTCGGAGCCACGTACAGCTCCGCCATTGGCCAGCCCCCGAGCAGCTAGACTAGGTCAGGAGATCACGGCTAGAAATTACATTGATCTATTTTTCGAAAATTGATGAAAAAACGAAAAAAAAAACGAAGCCACGTACAGCTCCGCCATTGGCCAGCCCCCGAGCAACTATTAGACCACACTGAGGCAGTCAACTGTTATGTTATTTTGTTTTATTTGGGGACTTTACAGCTACATTTACATTTTTTTCTAGTATGCCAATTACAATTAGAAAGAAAATTGCTAAGTCTAACTTAAATATTTGAATGGGTAACACAATAGGCATGTTGACTCGGTGGTTAAAAAAATTCAAAACGTTTATACTTAAAACTGATGTCCAAAATATTGTGGACCTCATTCACCATTTAAAAAAATATGCACATTTAGATTTAATAATCGAGTTAAAAATATGGAAGTAATTGATTTGAGTAGTCAATATTTACAAGCCAGTGACGTTATTACTCGCAATTTTCATACAAAAAAGCGTTTTGACATTTCAAAAAAAGTTGCTGATTTAACTAGTAAAAAAATAACAGTTACTCTAAACTAAAACTTTAAGATTCTGTAAAGTAATCTTTAATGAGCGCATTTTTCATGGTTCTGATACTACCACTAAATAAATCAAATTATGAGTCATGAGATTTTATTTCACTTCATTTAGGTCACTTTTGAAAACAGTTGCGGTCATTCCAGAACGGATGTAAGATGCATGTAACTAAAAGTTTAGTAGTCATAAACAGTCGTCGTACTCCTGGTTATAATCCAAATTCCCACCACCTGCTGGAGGGGTAGGTATGCGCGCGCACCCTATCCGCTATTGGTGCTGTAACGCGGGAAAAAGCCAAGCCGGCCCGACCACATCACAGTCGAATCCTAGTTCTTCAACTGGTGACGTGGCCTAGTAGCAGCCAGTCACTAAGGAAGCCTTGTCCAACTCAGTCAGCTTCACTGAAAGAATTATTCTGAATTTGAAAGTAAAAAAAAAATTAAGACATAAAAGTGACTGTCGTCTCCCGAACCATAAATATATATAAGCTTTTTCGGTCGGCGAAGTTTCCCGCGCAAATGTAACGATGCAGCAAGAAAGTTTGGGAGGCGGGGCGAAGTAAAGTTTGACACAGTTGCTCTGCGGAAGAAAATAAAGAGAAGGACTTATGCAATGAAATGAAAACCAAGGACAACAATTCAACAAAAGTTTCAGTACCCTTAAACTGGTAGGTGTACCTACTTGATATGTTGATAGTGAAAAAAAGGATTTTTACGTGTATAATTGTTTTTTAATGTTTGCACAACTGATTATAACAATAGGACAAAATCCAAAACATTGGTTAAAAAATTGGTGAAAAAAAATCTATGAAAATGTTTTATCAAAATTGTAATTCCTATTTAAATATGTTTGCCTTTTATTTTATTTTGTCTTTTTTATTTATTCTTTATACACGTGTATTTTTATTTTGTGGGTTTTCCTTGACTTGCAAAAATTATGTAATTACATTTTTTTTTTAAATGTCGCCGTTTTTTTACAATCTGCGATTGCACATGGATTTGCACTACGATTTTTTGCGTGTGATATTTTGTTACAGAAATGCTATATTGGTTTATGTAGGTCCTCGCATTTGCGACAAAAAATGTACATTGCGAATTCAAAACAAATGGAAAAAAAAGAGCGCGCTTAGCCAAAAAATCGGTGTGCCTTTTAAGTACTTTTCTTTTTATTTAGGTAGATATATATTTTTGAACTTTTTCATCTTTTTCGTAAATAGATATAGAGATTATTTTATTGTCTGTATTTTACATTTTTTTTAATAATACAGTATTCGAAATTCTTTTAAGCAAATTCTTTTTAATTTTTTTATTATAGGTTTTTACGTGGTAATCCTTGATAAATCAATATTTGGTGTATTAGTTAGATTTGTCGTATGTCGACAGTCGCATCGCATATTATTATATTATTTTCGATGACGGACGCGAGATTTCCGTCACAACAAGTCACAAGTCACAACACGAGTCGCCCGTCGGGCCCGCCGCCGCCGCTGTTGGCGGGATACTACTGTATGGCGCGAAATGCTGCCCATATCAAATCATGCCGGGTGTAAAGGTCAGCTTCCCGCAAACTGATAGGGGTTCATATCAGATCAGGTAGTTAATTGTTATCAAGATTGTAATTACCATATCTGTATTATTTATTTTAGCTTAAACGTATCCACAATAAAAAGAATAGCACAACAAAAATGCCGAAACAATATGATACCTCTACACCCAATCAATACTAATCTTGTAAAAGGACAACCTTACAAAATGTATCAAACTACAAGTAAGAAAGTCCGAGGGGAAGGCATAAGTTCTAGAGAGAGTGACGCTCATTTATTACTAAGCCTAAGTAATAATGGCGTATTAGATCAAAACATAAACAAAGCAGAGCAATCATCAGACAACAAAAATAAAGAGAAAGATCCTCCATTTAAAAAACCAACGCCAGTACATCCAGACAAAGATATGGAAAGAGAAGGAAGCCCTGAAGTAATAGTGATTAACGAAGATATTGATGAAGAAAAATCAAATGCCAATGAAGACACTGTAAAACAAAAATGTACAGATTCGATAGCTGTGAATAGTAAGATTGCCTATGAAGTTAGTGTAGTACCGACATTTTTACCGAAGAATCGGAAATCATCACGGATATACCAAAGACGACAAACTATACAGAAAAGACTTGTTTCCAGAAAAGATTTCGAAATTTTCAAACTAATAAAAGAAAAAAGATTAACCAGGTTAAGAATACTCAATTTATTGAGAAGTGACCCGGAAATTAAGGAAGTACACCAAAGGGACCTCAACAACAACGATGCGTCAATACATGGTGTGTCGGTAAGAGGTTCGCGAGGCACCTCTGTCGACGATGAGACGTTGAATAAAGTAGTAAACCATAGCAATCTAAATAAAGCATTTGCATACAAGATTTTCCAGCTGTCAAAACAAAACAGACTAGATTGCTGCTGCAACCGCTGGGCTTACCAGCAAATCAACCTGACAAATACGATACGCGAATTTCTAGAAAAGTTCGCTCAGAAGTTTCCAGATCTCGCTGTAAAACCTTCCATTGCTAAAACTACTCAAACTGACATAATAATAAAGGAAGTTGGTTGCGGTACGGGTGAGCAATCAAGCAGACCAGATGATGGCACATCGAAGCAGCCGGTTTTGAATGTTGCTACTGATAATAATAAAGTTGGAGAACCAGCTCAAGCGCACCCGTTTCAGCCAAGCCCTATTCCTGGGGATCAAGCTAATGGTTCGCAGAGTCTTCCACATCCACCAGTGGAACCGCAGTACCAGCCGATCAACTCTTACAACCCTGGATTCTATCCGAGCACGCGGATGATAAGTGCTTTGGAGGTAAGTTTATAGGTACAATTGTTTTATTGTCACGATTTGAATTTCACATTAAGAGCTGAAGATATATTTGGAAAAAGAAACAAATTGTACGAAATGTAGGTGAAATCTCCTAGAAATACTAATAAGATTTTTTCTGCAACAGTTGACGGAGCCGCTATACCAGCAACAAGCCAACTACAATAGGGCCTGGAACGCGTCGTATATGCGCCCAACACAGGCACAGCAAGTACCCATCTCGTCCGCAATGGCTAAAACCACTGCCACTGTGACCTCTCACACACTTGTTCCGCACCTAACGACGACAGGTAAGATAATAGTTAATTGCACAGTAAATAAAATACGTACAAACGGTTCCGAGAACTGGTGTGGTCGAACGGATGGATTCTTACAGTTACTTATTTTGCAGCTATGAATTACGCACAAGCCCCACCAACGACAACCCAAGCTTGCCTCTCACCGAGGCAGACCACACCGAATAGCCGCTGGCAGGTAAGTCCCAGGGAAACCCAGAAGACTCCCGGGCCCGCGAAGAATCGGAGAGTTCTCAAGAACACGCCGCCAAGGAGCGCGCCTTATACTACCGGTGGCCCACGGTTCCCAAGTCCGCCGGTGGGCAAATACCAGATGCTGTTGGAACGACAAAGGATGGACCAACAGCAGAAGATCTGGGAGTCCCAACTACATAATTATCCCAACACTGCTTGGGACCACATGTACCGCGCGAACCATTAAAAAGATGTTTT
The DNA here is from genome assembly GCA_029255725.1 of Scrobipalpa atriplicella. NCBI lineage: Eukaryota > Metazoa > Arthropoda > Insecta > Lepidoptera > Gelechiidae > Scrobipalpa > Scrobipalpa atriplicella. The sequence goes on from JARACY010002093.1 coordinate 36,512, forward strand.
ATTTTCAAACTTCTATTATAACCACAATATACTCTGTTTAGGCCGTCACAATCATAGATATTCTTCATGGGAGTCTGTACCTTTCTCTCGAAGGAGAAAGGTATCTGAGACTCCCCGTGTTTCAATATAGACTCTCCCTTATATATGCCTTATATAATTTGACAGAATTGAATTGATATTCTTCATGTTGTTTATTATTTGTTGATTAGATAGATTAAGATATGTACTTAAAAGTAGTAGTTATTACCAGTGTGGTGCCGGGTCAGAATAGCACCACCCCATCACTTACCGTAAGTGACGTAAGGTAGTTAGTATAATATAATATTTTTGGCTACTATTAATATAATATTAGACTATAAAATAATAATACTTCATACTTCATACCATAAGTGTGTATTATATAGGTACCAAAAAGCGATTTAATGAATTTATAGTACTTATTTAATATTACTCAAATGAGGTGAAATCTCGACGAATGTGTAAATATAATAATAGTGTAATATAGGGTAAGTATTTCTCGTTTGCTGGATGCTTTACGAATATTAACCTACGTATGTTTACAAAACTAAAACATCTCAAAATATTTCCTAAAAAAACATTAACTAAATGTAATGAAAAAGTATTGATGATAAAATAATTTGCCGTAATCTGAATTTAAGTTACATTTTTGAAACATTTCCCTTACAGAGTTTTTTTTTTATAAAAGCATTTTAATGATAATTTACAGCTAAATGATAGGAATAACAGTCCTTCTTTCGTGATAATAGTCACTATAGTTTTGACGTTGGTTATAACTAGCCAAACAAATTTTATTTCCTTTTTTTGGCACCTGTGACATAAAGAACATGTCGCCTTTTGCATTGCGCGAATGTTAGCTTGAGTGAATTTCCCAAGTCTGTGCCGTTAACATCTACACACTTACGCACCGATATAGGATAGTTATTATGACAGCTTGCTACTATTTGACTAACTAAATGATCGTACCAATCATCATAAGACCTTTTGTATCAGTCAGCTGTCATCTTCACTGTCCTATAAGGTAAAATTAAAGTACAATCATCATCATAAACATGGGCCTGCAGAGCATCGAAGTCACATCGGACATCAAGCAAGGTACGAATTAGAATAGTGGTTTTCTTTTTACTTTTAACAACTTAAATGATTTCTTGTTGCTGATTGTTACCTGTGTTAAAAATAAACACAAAACTAAATAATAAACTTTTTTAAATAACAAAAATTAAATTTAGGAAAACAATAATTTAACTATTTTTTGACTTATAAAATTTTATTTTGTATTGACACTTAAATAAATTGTAAATGAATGATGCTTAAAAAATAATTACCTGATTACTTTAAAAAGAAAGAAAAGTATTCACTAAAAATACATTAATCATAGCGTTGATACAATTTTAAACCCGGAAATGTACACAAACAAAACATAATATACGAATAAAATAAAGATAAAACCTCTAATGTAACAATAATCATTATAGTTTACTTTAAAACGAAAAAAACAACATGGATAAGAGAAGCATTTTATGAAATTTCTTAAAAATAATCTTGTTATGCTTCTAACTAAAACCTTATTATTTACGCGATTAACAATACATTTCTTTGATCATAGTAAACCACCACATAGTACACCCCGTATAGGAAGTTTAGTAAACCGTAACAAAAATAATTAAAACCTATAAGCGGTAGTCAAATATTTAAGAAAAGCTTTAAAATTTGTAAACTTACCTCTTGATAATGCATTAAATTTAAGGTCCCATCTGCTGAAGCCAAGTTTATAATAGTTCTTTCACTTTAGGAGTAATAAAATTGACATAAAATATACTATTAACTAAACAATTGTAGGGTGTATATCTTGTAAAATAAGTGTGGTTGTTCGTCGAACGATGCTGTGATAAGTTTTAAGAATCCAATAAATCGTCGCCTGAGTGCTAGATTGTTCAACCGACCATTTTGGCCAAAAATGAGTTTTAAATGCAGGATGATCAACGAACAAAATTCAATTTTATTGCACTAACATTAAGGTTTACTTTTCCAAAAATAAGGCCGTGTTTGTTATTTAAAGTTTGTTATGTTCACAGCGAAAAAATATTAATTCCCTGCTTAATTATCCAACCTCCACGATTTGTTCTATGTCCCACGCTTAAATGATTGTTGCGTGCTTGTTTGGTCAACGTCCAGCTAATAGCCAATCACAGTTCGTTAAAGACGTGACGCAAGCGCCCGCCATTTTGTTTCCTGTACCTTGAAGCACAGATTACCTAGTATATATGTCCCCTTGAAGTGGTAGTTTGAACAAAGAAGCACTGACGGATAAATTTGAAATTTGTGCTAAGTGCAATGCAGTTTTGTTCTATGTCCACTTTCGTAATTTTGTTGGTGGTATTTTGTTCAACCTCCATTTTTAAACTCAAAAATAAACGAAACGACATCATATTTTGATTTTGAAAAGGTTGTTTTTGATTCCACTTAACATTTTAAACATAGTCATTTAAGTAATTGGTTGCCTTATGCATGCATCACAAAAATAAACTTAAAAACATGTCTAGTGAAAAATTTGGTCAATGGTCGATTGGACAATCTAGCACTCGGGCGACGAAATGGCGTCAAAGATGCTGGTAACTGTATGTCTGTACCTATATATAATGAAACCAAGTACGTAAAAAATCAAACGTTTATCCCTTTTTGAGGCAGATTGAACTCAATTTTTGGACACTTTTCGCCCCTTAAATGCAGACAAAAAGGCAGGGAATTTAATATGTTTACCTATAAGTATATAACATCCTTAAAAGTTATATTTTTTCGTAGTTTTTATTTATATAATACCAGGAAGACCAAAAAAGCTAAAAAGTCCACGCCGATGTTCTTCGAAGATAGCAAACATTATAATTTATTTTAATAATATAATTTAAATAAACGTGGTAGAGGATTAGAAAATTTATGTTTATATTTTATTTATTGTTTACTGAGTTTATCTCTGTAGAAAATAAATTTAGAACTATTAATACTAAACAGATTTAAAATTATATTAATAATTCAGTACTTAAAAATGTAATTAATAATACCTAAGTAAAAAAAAACGTCGTTGCCATACATACGTCAATTAACATCTTTGAATAAGTATTTGATAACTGATAAGTAGGTATTCGTACATAACATCTGTACATAATCTTCGAATTTCAAAAATCACGTTTTGACATAACTTTATTTCAACTTAAACGAACGTTACGTAAAACTTATATCATATTTATTACATGAATGCCACATACAATAAACTTTTACACTACTTTTACTTTTTGCACGATTTATTGTATACTATTTTGGTAGTAAGTTATTTAATTTCAATAAATTAAAAATGTAAAACAGGTTTAAAAAAGAAGTTTTTTTTTTATTTTTTATTCTATACACAGTTCACCTCTATGTATAGAATAAGAAATAAAAATAAACTTCTTTTTTAAACCTATTTTACATTTTGAATATACTTGGGAACTATTTGTTCGTTCCAGTAGTTCAATCAATAAAAACCATTGAACCACTGGGACGACAAGTTCCCACTATTAGTTCAATCATTAAACTGTATCATTGAACTACTGGGAAAAGAGGTTTTTTTCTTCTTCTGTTACGTATTTGTGTCATATCATGGCTGTGTGTTTGGTTAGGGTCGTTTAATTTAGTTGCCCTTCATGTTTCGTCCGTTGTAAATAATCACTATTATCTATATCTACAATAATGTTGTCACAGTTGCAATGCAGTTGTGGTTGTAGGAGCTTTAAATTAATCATACTTAGTTAGTATTATGTACCGGTACATGTTCACTAAGTAGGTATAATATTTAATGTAGGTATAATATATAAGTAGGTATAATATTTAATGTAGGTATAATATATAAGTAGGTATAATATATAATATACAACGTGTAACCGAAAGGGTATATGCATCGAGAAAGGTGTGAATCTACCCATGAAACTGAACAACTTTCCCTAAGAAATATAGGTCGAAAAACGAAAAAGAAAAATTGACCTTCCATACAAAATGCATCAGCTGACTGCACATTTAGTATGGGAAATCAATTTTTTTTTTTCGTATTTAGACCTATGTTCCTTAGAGAAAGTTGTTCAGTTTCATGGGTGGATTCACACATTTCACGATGCATATACCCTTTCTGTTACATGTTGTATATACTATCTTACTATACTATAATATATACTATCTTCTACAGAATTAGACAAGGGTTTCGTGATATTCTTTCAGTTAAAATATAAGTTAATTTAATAAATTTTCTATGCTGGACTGGGAGTGATAGAAAAACATAGAATGCGCCAGCTGCATCCCGGGCATGCTGTAAAAATCAGCTAAGGGATATGAGGGTTTATATATACAATACTGTAATTTAGGCGATGAGCTGACAACCTGTCACTATAGCAATATAAGGTACAGATCCATCTGGAATAACCCTCAAAATTTGTCAGACGTGGCGGAACGACCTTTTCGTAGGTCGTTTACGCTCTGCCTACACCATTAGGGATAAAGGCGTGATTATATGTATGTATGTAAAATATAAGTTTATTTAAATAGATTTTTCGTCATCTAATACTATTTGTGTTTTTACTTTTTAATTATTACTTACTATAGAATTAATGTTTTATGTTTCTATTGTGCACTGATTTGCATACCAATTGTAAACTTGGTTTTTTACTTGCAAATAAATAAATATTATCTTTTATTTATTTCGTACAATTATTTATTTAAACAAGTACTGACACTACACCACAACTTATTGGTTTATAATTTGTAGGTAATATTAATATTATAATGTATTTAATTGAATATATGCAAAAACTAAACGGTGAACGAATTTATAGTATTTATAAGGGGCTATAACGTAATAATTAGATACGTGTTTTATCGCTCATAGTATTATTGTAATTAAAATGCAGTGAACCTTCAATAATATGTTAGACGTTACATTAATAAATTTAATCGCTATCAGCCTAGCACTTAATAAAATTTGAAGAGTCAGTGGGACCTTGATAACTAAATACATGTTTCTTTGAGTAATAGTTTAAATTTAATTAAAATAAATCACTTAAATATACCTGAGATAGATTTATAATATAATACTTCTTAATGGATATTGATCCCCCTTCTTATTTCCACACCAATATTACAATACAATGATTTTTATTTTACAAAAGTAATTCAATGACATATTTACCTTAACAACTTGTTAAGGAAATGAGAAGGGGATCAATATCCATTTTTTGCATAAAATTAAATAAAAACTTATAAAAAAAACTAGGTTAAACTAAATTAGGCTATTTAGGCACATAATTTAGGGTTTCGGGCGGTAATTATGTAATACATTATATACGTAATTTTAATTATATTATTAATATTAGGAATCATAATACGTAATAAGGTAGTATAGGTATATCTTTAAATAATGAATTAAAAATGTGGTTTTTTGACAATTAAGGAGTGAGTCCAGCCACTTAAAAAGTAGAAGAAGAAGAAGAGCAAGAAAGAAGTAACTTACTCAATACAAACAACTCTTACTTAATACAAATGTATTACTTGTAAATAGTACCAAGTGCGAGGTAGGCCGAGAAAGCGGTGGAGAAATTATCTAAGTAATCGACGGGAATTAACATACGCGAACGCGACAGGACATAACTTGACCGTCGCACTATTTTGTGCATTGCGCACTTTGCAGTCAAAAATGCTTTAATTCGACAGGCATATGGGGCGTGGTATATTAAGGCACGGCTTAATGTACGACATAATTTTGTCGCAGCGCGCATGTTAGGCACAGAACCACAAACAGCATACTCTGGAAGGAGTCATTGATGTGCAGTAGGATAAATTATAGCAAGTATAATAATAAATATTTTTTAGCATAAGGGGTTGTGAAATAAATTAGCTAACAATACGTGTTGGTAAGATGATCTGAATTCCTAATTATTGGATAAGATGAGAAAGTTTAACTTTGAATGTAGATGTAAGATTTAATCTAGTCTAGCATATAGCACCACGTAGGTATAGCACCATGGTAGCACTAATTGTTAGATTAAATTGTACGAATAACAATAAAAAATCTCAGTAAATAATACCTATGACTAAATCACTAAAACATAAGCGCTGCCTACCTCGTAAGGGATAGAGGCGTCATTAAATGTATATAATAATATTTCAGAATTGAACCCAATTTCAGGTCCTTAGTAGGAATTATTAAGCCCAAAGGCTTTGTTTGTAGATAGTGGAAAATAATTACGCTTTAACAAAACAGCATGTCATCTAAACTAGTATATATAATAATAAAATACAGAAATAATTGTTGTGGTAAAAAAAAAATGAAAATAATAAAACAAGACAACCATGTTGCAATAAACTTTATATTAGTTAGTATTTTTTTTTTCTATTACTTTTCTCACTCAATAATAAATTACTATTATAATTTCAGGCATTCATGATTTAAACATGATTAAATAGAGTCGTCTTATTTCCTCATAAAACATGATGCAATCAACTGATTGCATCATTTAATCATCATCATTATTGTATAACTATACATAACATAATTATATAGGTTAGTTAACATATAATAAGAATAAGTAAGATTACAGAATATACTTAGTTGACGAAATATGACTTGAGCTGATTTGACATACGCAAATCATATTATTGTATTCTGTCAACTTAAATGACAAATGATCCGATGTATGATTGATTAACCATCTATAGCTAGAAAAGAAAAAGGTAAATTATATTTAGCATAAAGAACAAAATTACTATAAAATTAGTTTTAAACCATTTTATAGTAATTTTGTTCTTTGGGTTTTGGCCGCGCTCAACGTCAATGAGAGCAGGGCAAGGTTAGGAGCTGATTTAGATCATGGATTTAGATATAAAACACCTTTTATAAATTTGGTGACTTACAAAATATTGTATGTTACTATGTATGGGATGTATCGTATCCCTCTACTCTACATATATAACAAAGTAATGGTTATTAAATGATAGGGTATTTTTTTTTCTTTTGTGTTTTATATTTCTTTTGTGTTTTAAATTCGCTACCACCGCTATCGCTTCAGTTGGGACCGTACCCGCGGTTTATTTATTCTTTAGTTACCTACCTACACCTACATAAATTATAAGTATGCATTTGTATACGGAAATAGCCGTAGATAATATGAGTGTCATCTAATTATAAATTACTTTAGTAGATAGTCGGTTTACTAGAATGTTCCATTATGTCATTGTAGTGAGTAGAAATGGTTAATATTTGATGTCCATAAATAATTACTTTTAATTTTAATATTTAAGTGGCTTACAGAGTGCAGCAAAAAATGGGTACCTACTTAGTAAAAATGTAAAAATCATTTACAGTTCCCACAGATTAATTTACTTGTCAGTGTTTGATTTAAATTTTGATAGGGTTAAGTACAACATGGTAAAATAAAACAATTTTTCCTGAGGGACGTTTTTTTTCATAATTCATAATTTATTAAGTAATTATATGGTAGTTTTTTATCTAGCCTGGTATGTCTCACTGCTGGGCTAAATTAAGAATTAGAAATTGTTTGTTATCTACAGCAAAAATCCAGTTTTAAGTATTGGCTCGCCTAAAGTAAAGAAACATTGCTGAGTATAGTTTTTTAATTCATAAACAGATTCAAATGAATATTAATCAGACGTGAAGTGTAATACCTTTTTGCTGTACATTGTAAACTAATTATTACTTATTCATGTATGTTATCTTAACACTTAAATAAATTCTAAATGTTGTGAGTATAGATTTAAGAAAATTTTGCAGTGTGACTGTTTTTTAAATCATGTACGGTGAATCGCAGAACTTTTTGAGCTAGATAGATAAACACTTTACCTTTGGTAGAAAAGAATATTTAGAAACAAAACTTTGCAAGTGTTATTGCAGCAAATAAGTACATATAAAATAGTTAAACAAAAAGAATAAAATATTTAATAAATTATACTTATATTCATATACAATACAAATACATAAATTTTCAAATAAGAGTTACCTAGACTATATTTACTATGTCCAAATTGTCCAAGTGGCAACGGCAAAATATTTTAGCTAGTTTTACAAATCTGTTCTGCGTTTGACTGTACCTGATTTACCATTTTAAACAACTAGTGACTTAAAGGGTATAACAATAAAAAAATGGGTTAGGACACAAATACATTAATGACATGATTATAATTAAATACCTTATGTAGGTGCTTTATTAATAAAACGCGTCTAATATCTAACTTAAACCATATACCATCATGAGTCAATATGAGTAGGTACCTACGTTATACCCCATTTGGGTTGCTTCTTCTTCTGTCGTATGTGTATCAAGTCGAACGACCCGATGAACCCTGGTATCAGAATTTTAAACCGCCTAATAGCACAGCTAATAGGCCTCCGACACGGTTTGTGTAACGACCACTATCAATGGCAGCGACCGGGACCGACGGCTTAACGTGCCCTCCGAAGCACGGAATCCTTTTTGGGTTGCTATACCCTTTATTGTTACACGGTGTATAATTAATAAGTACATATTTATTCAATATGAATGTTTAGCCTTGGTTGTATTGTAGTGTGTACTATTACTACTGTTTGAATATGATTTTGTTGCGATGAAGACCTCTTTATCATCTGTACCTACAGATGTTTTATCTCACAAACTTTAAAATCCAAGAAACTGATGCGACACTACAAATCGAAAAAAGAAAGGTAAAAAATTAAGAGCTGCATTCTATTTTATTCCAAAGATAACAATTTATCGAATCGATACGGTACATTTGTAATAACGCCTAACTTAGAATGGGTAATTATGTTACCTATCGCCTTTTTATCTAAATTAAGAGAGTGGATTGGATGGTGGTTACGTAATTTAGATTGGACAAGTGTTTCTTAGAATCGACTCCAATGCCTGTAATGCAAATTATGATTATTAAGACTACCTACATAATAAACACGACATATGAGCTTTGATCTATTGATCATAAGTATAACAAAAACGAATTATTGTAAAAACATAAATCAGAAAAATTTCGTTTCAACATTTTACGTATTATTTTAAGTAAGACACTTTGAAAATAATTATTAATGTTTTCGATGTTAATAAATGTTTCAATGTTCTATTCGTGTTTTATTTTATGTTAAAAATCCCAACCAAAACTCATTCCTTTTTACTGACAATATTATCCAAAATCTATGACATGTACACTAAAAAAACCTATGCGTAGGTTAGGTACGTAATAGCAAAACTATTTCCTGTATTGAGGGTAAAATGGATACAACACAGTAAGGGCCGTATTTATGAACAGCTCTCAAGTCTGACAGCGAATTTGAGTTCGTATCAGAAAGGTCATTTCAGTACAAAACGACCTGTCAAATCCATACTTAATATTGCTCTCAATCTTGAACGCACTATAATATTTCCAACTGACTTTTACAATAGGTAAACAAAGTTTCATGTCTTTTTATTCAAAAACACATTTCAAAAATAAATTATACGTGTTGGCAAATTAGATAAATTACTAAAACTACTATTTCATTATGTTGTCATATCTAATAGCTAAAACTTATTTTACAAACAAGATCTTCGATAAAAAGACATGAAACTTTGTTTACTTTTATTCTGAAACTCAGTTTGAAATATTATAGAGAGCAACTTTTATTTCATACATTCTTGACAACTTTGACGCGCAGTGTCATACAAGGAATCTTTTGACGAGTCGCGTGACGCGTTGTAGCTAGCAAATGCGTTACTAACTAACACATAAAAAACGCATCAAACAAAATATCTGGCCGATTGCGAATGGAACCTAGCACCCAGCCCAGTTGACCGTAAATATAATTTAAATTCCTATTAAAATAGTGCATGCAAGAGAAGATACACATGATTTTTTTATTAAGTCATGTGGTAACTGGTACCGCAGAGAAATTTACTAGGTATATAATATAAAAAGGGGATGTAACATTTTTGTATGGAGCCTGGTATACTGTGAATGGCGACCTTTATTTTTTAATTAATGTCGCGGCGCACGATCAAACCTAAACCAGTCGATTCTACTCACTAATAGAAAATGTTCTTTGTAATTTTTGACGTAGATTTCTGTCTAAAACGTCACATTACCGAAATATTTTTTGGAAAATTCAATATTCAAAAGAAAATATCTCGGTTATGTGACGTTTTAGACAGAAATCACTAAGTATATTTTGGATTTGTATTTGCGTGTAGAATCGAATAGTTTAGGTTTAATCTTGCGCCGATGGATTTAAAAAATATATAAGGGTCGCCATTCATACTATGCCAGAAATGTTAGGTACCCTTTGCTCAAATCCAAATGTTTGTGGCGGCCCGTATGATAGTGTGCAGAAGTCGATATAATTGCGGTTAACAACTGGCGCCGATTCGACAGATCACGATTCAACTAAAGTAAAACCATAGGTACCTATTTGTAATTTTCTGCCATGAGAAATCAGAAAAGGACGACACTTTGGATGAACTAATTATAAACCTGTCACTTACAATTCTTCAGAAATTTCAAAGGATTTTGGTCGATTCCCTCCCACACCACCAGATTATCAATCATAGATGTTCCTTGGTCCATACATTCTTAATTTAACAAGATTATATTTAGTTAATCTGTAGTGCTGTCCCTTTCTGTTCTCCCATGACAGATAGTGTTTCCGTCGAATCGGGGC
>JARACY010002094.1:0-47237 GCA_029255725.1 Scrobipalpa atriplicella
TTTTAACCCATTATCACCCGAATTTACGGGTGGAAACGAAAAATAAGTATTAAAGAGCTTCTTTTCGTTGAACAATATTTTATAACACATTTGCTCGTAAAGGGTCTCTTATTACACCAATTTCAATATCTTATTGTATCTTATTACGTACTTGTGCGTAATCGTAATGTAAATTAACGTAAATTTTTGTATGGGGAACTTTAATCAGCTCTGGTGCGAGAATATTATGTAGGAGTAGGCAGATAGGTACATTTTTTTGGCTTGTAGAGCTTTTACTTATTTTACGATTTTAGCCCCTTACGAGCAAATATTCTTGCGCCAGAGCTGATCAAAGTTCCTCATACAAAAACCGTTGTATTTAAAGAAACTTTAATCGATTCTGTCACGTAAACAGTTCCTGGGAGAGGACCACAGAAATAATAATACTACACATTCAAATACAGAATTTTACTATTCACTCCCACAACGAGCAACTGTTTCCACGCCAGACCTGATCAAAGTTCTTCATAGTATGAAGTTCATACAAAATACCCTTGTATGGCAGCCATCTTGAAAAACGGTGGATTTGAAAAACGAACTATAAATATCGAATTAGTACTTCAATGACCTCTCACCAGCAAATTGCAGCCTGATCGGAGCATTTTTTTATCAGGCGCCATTTTGGATCCGCCATCTTGGATTTTCGTGATCACCGAAAGTTACCGACTATCATTTCCTATAACATTTATTCGAGCACTCTCCATCTATCTCTCATTGTTTAGGAGATATTTGACTTTTTATTTTGTATGGCGGTGGCGGCCATCTTGTTTTCCGCCATTTTGGTTTTTTTTCACTGCGATGTGAATTTGACCAGGGTGTGCTCCAAACTTTGTTCGAGCACCACTCCTATATCATTGAAATACTGTAATTGCTCCTAATAGTAACCTAACCGATCCTGCCTGCAGAACCATAGAGTGTACCCACCAAGGCAACATATCTCAAAAGATACCTTAGGACGTGTACAACTAGTCTGAGACCAATTCAACCCATCACGCGAAAGTGCAAGCTTTGTCCTGATTTTGATCCTTAACCGCCGTACTATTATGGATTTCCATTATCGAAACTCGGAAAACTGTACAAAATCAAGGGAACTTTTAAAATCGAAATTCGGAAAATTAACTAATACACCTACTTTAGTAACTAGGTAATGCGGAATACCTACCTATGCATTCACGTAATTGAATCACTAATGATAATTTTAGCAAAAACTTAATTATTAACAAGATTAAGTTTTCACCCGGTCAGTGGGTGGTTTGGGTGGATTGAAACGGGTGATAATTGGGTTTTAACCCACGCTTGGGTTTTAACCCGGGTGGTTACCCATCTCTAGCGCAGGCTGCCAGCGACACAATTAACGCGGGGCGTGTCGCCGCCCGATTTACTGTTATGCGCGATGCTACATAGCCCGTGGATTGGATGGGACACACTGAGGAATGGGATTGAGAGCAGAAACATTAATCTCTTTAAAGCATAAGAGTGAACAGGAGCCGTATTTTTGAATCACTCGCTTCTCGCAATTTCGCATGCAAAAGTTATTAAAAAATACGGCTTTAGGCATATTTTAGGCGAGTTCGCTGTTTAGTCGAATCTGAACTGACTTAAATTAAAAGCAAACCAATTTTAAATATTAAAAACATGTAGACTGCAGATTGTTATTGCAAATACGGATGACTGATTCAGGGATATCGTACTAGAAATATGAAGTCATCTTTCGGATATCAAAGATGTAATATAAAAGTTCCAAAATTGCATCGTATAGGTGTGGTAAAGGTCACTCTGACACCAGGGTTTATCTGGTCGTTGTTCGACTCGAAAAATCCACTCGCTAAGAAGAAGAAAGGTCACTCTATTATCTGGGAGAGGATTTTAATTATACCTTCTTACAAATAGAGGCTGCACAATCTGCACATTTCTTTACGCTAAGTACCATCTAGTTTCCCGAGTTGATCGATCTTCCTGACCGTGTGTCTCGACCACTCACTCCATTTCTCGTTGGTAATTGAAGGTGTTCTTCCCGATGCTGTAATGGGAGTCCAGTCGCATTGTTGGCAAGAAAAACCCCGACGGCATTGCCACTATCTTTATTATCTAGGATACAGATGGATCTAGGCATCTAATGGAGAAAAACGTTACCGGGAAGGATCGTTGGAAATACCAGTGATTTGCGTTTTTATTCTACAATTTGCATAATTGAGATCGTTCTGATGTGTGAAAGATTCTACTTGTTAAAAACTTTTTGATTTATGTCTAATGTTAATAGAAAGATCCACGAAATATAATTTTGACCCAACAAAACATCTACATAAAGACAAGTTCAAATTATAGTTTGTCAACAGTCGAGATGTGTTTAGTTAGCGCATGAAAACAATTTTAGCTCTTTAATTGCATCATTGATGATGATATCCATTGGTTCATAAAACAAATCAAATAATCTTTCGAATATCGTCCAAGATCTAGAGAACTGCTGACATATCTTGCAAGATTTTCTTTAATATCATATCTTTTCTAAATTCTTTCTCAAATTAGCCAATTACCACAAACTTTCTTGCAATTTTCGAGTTTAAAACCAAATTTGAAATCACTTATTATCCGGTGGCTGACTATGCTTTTACGTTTTTTTGTAAAATTACGTTGCAATTTCAACTAATTTGATGTAATATGTTAGAAAAGTGTGTAAAGTGAGAAAAGATCAGGGTTCGATGACCTCTCTAATTGTTCGTAATTTGAACGTCTTCATGAAACGCTCGAGGTATGCGCCTGCGCAGCGGAATGTTGCCACGAGATGAAGATGATACAGAGTGTTACGAAATCACATGCATACTTATATATGCACATACTCTCGCCCGTATCACTTATAGGGTGAGCAGAGCTTCAACGGCTTGATAATTGTTTTCGCTAAGTCCTCTGACAATTTTCGAGTGACATTTTAGGTATGATTACTTATTCTGGTTAGTCCATCATCGCCTTAACTCTATACCGGATTTTTCAGTATACCTTGAAAGATAAGCTGGTACATTCTGTTTTTATTATCATTCAAGCATAGGATACAAGACAACTAAGGTTAAATCATGTTAATATCATGTTTATCAATCTCTTAACCAGTGTGAACCTACACCAAGCAATTTTCCGCATTCTCCAGCCCGCTATAATACTAACCTGTTATTGTTTAATTTGTTCTTAAATTTTCAAAATGGTGGTCTAACGACTTGCTGCTATGTCTTCCAGGGCACTTTAGAAAACGCAAAAACTCTTATTTAAAACTTCAATAATAATTTGAAATGTGAATTTAGTTTGGAATTTGAGTAAATTTTGTAACCAAATCTACAAATCTGACGATTAAAATGAGAATGCTTTTTGAATTTTCGCAATCAGCAGGTCACCTAGAAGAGATTGCCTGAGACCGCATATCTGACGGTATTTTATTTTTGGACGCCCCATAAAAAATAGTTGACTGATTTATTAGTTTCTTCTTATGTCCAGCCGTTTTAAGTATTTTTTTCTTGAAATATGGCTGAAATATAGTTTATTGTGTTGTAAGTTATTGTGTACTTTGTTTCGACATATTTTGGTCCCGGTCGCTGTCTTTGATCGTGGTCATTGGTGAAACCATGTCAGAGGCCTATAGCTGTGCTACTAGGCGGCTTGAAAACTCTGACACCAGGGTTCATCGGGTCGTTGTTCGACTCGAAAATCCACTCGCTAAGAAGAAGTAAAACAACGAAAAATAAAAACATTTTGCTCCACTTGAACCTGACCCAGTCACTCAGTTAATATTTATTATTAAGTCATTTACAAACAAACGGACAAACAAAACAACCGTTTTAATATTTGTTCTTTAACTTACACACATTATGAACAGTTATATAACGCTACAAGAGCTACAAGGGCATTAAGGACGTGCTAAACCAGTGGTCTTCAACCTTTTTGACCCTACGGGCCAAATTTCCTTAAAAAAATTTTTGGCGGGCCGCAATTTAAGAAAACAAAAAAAAAATACCAGTAATAATTATTTAAAAATTATATTATAACACTATACCTTTATAATTTGAAATTTTTACATGTTACTAACAAATCAACCTACCAAAAAAATTCGGAGGCTGTGCGCCCGCGTCTTGCCTCACGCGGCTGCAACTTACTTGTGCGCGTATTATTATTGTTTTACTAAATAACTACTAGCTTTTCACCCGCTTTAAATGAGTCTTCCCGTGGAAATGAAGGTTTTCCGCGGTGAAAACTAGCTTATGTCCTATTTCAGAACCTAATCAATATGTGTGCTAAGACCCAAGTTTCATCCCTATTCATCCAACAAACATTCAAACTTTCAAACATCCAAACTATCGACATTTATAAAATGTGTAGGATCTTAAATAATTTCATTTCATAAGCGATATTTCGCGATTTCTATTAGCGATATCGATGCTAAGAGAGTAAGAGAGAAGGTACTAGACTAGCTCGACTGAAAGTTTCTTTTTAGTTTCAAGAATTTAAATGAATAAAAATAAAATTAGTCAGTTAAAAGTTCTGCCGCCTGGCCGCCGGGCCGCAAGCAAAGGCTCCACGGGCCGCATGCGGCCCGCGGGCCGCGGGTTGAAGACCCCTGTGCTAAACGAACCCTTATTAGTGTACTTACCTTACGCGTTATTGACTTGTTATGTTGGTTGTTTACGTCTTTTTGTGTCAAATCTTGTTAAAACTCAGTTAGGGCGTTTTGCACTTATCCGTATCCGATCCGTATCCAATTCATATCCAGAACTTATCCATATGACCTGTATATAGATGGGTACCCATGCTGTCATACAATTACTAGGAAGGCAAAAACCCTTAGGGATAGTATATCGGGAAAAACTAAAGAAATAGTGACTGTTAAGTATGTTACACTCGAAAAACCCCTCCCGTCGACCATCGATAGAGCGATTTACGGTTGACCGACAGTACTTAGATCGAATGACTTTATAGCGAATTCATGCTAGTGAGAAAAACAACATCATTCATCTAAAAGCTGAAAAGTTAAGCCTGATACGGAAGATATCTACTATTAGATAGATAGATGCCTGCCTATTCTAGGAGATTAATCACTTTGGTTTTGAGCGCTTTCCATATTTAGGCACATTTCTTCTGAGTTTTACCCACCTGAGTTGAGTAAGTAAATATGGAAAGTGTTTCAGTCAAAGTGATTAATCTCCTAGATTTTCTATCTCATATACCTAATTAGTAGGTATCTTCCGCATCCGCACTTCTATATCTAAAGTCTTATAAGTAAATCCTAGACTAGCTGAAAAGTACTTACAATTAGTCACTGGCAAGTTTCCCGCCAGCTAGAAAGGAAG
This sequence comes from Scrobipalpa atriplicella, assembly GCA_029255725.1. Taxonomy (NCBI): domain Eukaryota; kingdom Metazoa; phylum Arthropoda; class Insecta; order Lepidoptera; family Gelechiidae; genus Scrobipalpa; species Scrobipalpa atriplicella. Next base: position 5,367 of record JARACY010002094.1, read on the forward strand.
GCAAGTGAAAACTCAGTCTTTACTTAGAAACTTAATTTCTAACGGACGTCCCATGATGGTTACTAATTGGTCTATTATTGCCTGATTCGATGTTGTTGAGCGATTGGAAATAGCTAATAGAGATCTTTATGAGTCGGCGATAGTAGTATTCGATGTGTTTATCGGCTTCTTCTTAGCGAGTGGATTTTCGAGTCGAACAACGACCCGATAAACCCTGGTGTCAGAGTTTTCAAACTGCCTAGTAGCACAGCTATAGGCCTCTGACATGGTTTCAGTATCGACCACTATCAAAGACAGCGACCGGGACCGACGGCTTAACGTGCCCTCCGAAGCACGGAATCTTTTTTCTTTTCGGACAATCAGGTGATTCAGCCTGCAATGTCCTAACCAAACTGGGGAAAACCTTACAAAGTGATAAATTGACACATATCAACTTTGTGTTCCCCCCCTGGGAATCGAACCCAGGACCTCCGGATCGTAAGCCCACAGCTTAGACCACTAGACCACAGAGGCAGTTATCGTTTACCGGCGTTAGCTTGGTATTGATGTCGATTCTTGTAGACATAATGCACAACAATTTTTGAAGCTTTTTTTATTTGATGTGTTTTTAAAGTAAGAAATTAAAAATACGGAAATGGAAATAAAAAGTAAAGGAGTGAATAATTTGATGGAATGGCATTCCGAAAGTCGCAGGATCAAGTCCTGCCCGAGGAGAATTTTAAATTATTAGGTACCTACGCGGTTTAAAACCTCTGATCTGGTAAACCAAACAGCCTATAGGATAGAAGAAGAAGGGGAGAGGCTGGTGCGTTCTAAGTTTTTTACCGACTTCCCAGTATGGAATCTCATACTTTCAATTCCAGAAACGGTGAATTGTAATAACTCATACGATGCGCATAATTGGAATCGTAGCGGAATTCCTGCGGGAGCGCAAATCTATTCGCAGCGACGCGACATGCGCGCGCGCCGCCCTACTTGCGTTTTATTGTGCAGTAAAATTTACTGCTCCGATGTAATGTGCGGTTAATTTTGCGTAGGGTTTCCGGGTGTTACTTAGAAATTGACTTTTGAGCGCAAGGTTTGGTCATTCGCCTAAACACTTTAAAGACTTCTACACTACAACACACTAACATCAGCTGAAGCACAATTCTCAAAAGCATTAACATGAAGATTTTACAGCGAGATTTTTTATTCACCAAGGAATTTTATTTGGACTTATTTAGACTACGAAACTGAACAACAATTACTATGGAATTTAGGTCGAAATTTTTAAATAGAGGGGTGTTTCCTTACCTTACAAAACGACTCTAACAACTGAAACCTTTTGTGAAGGAAATCCTTTTTTTTATCATATTTCAACCTATGTTTCATAAAGAAAATTGTTCAGTTTCATGGTCTTAGTAAAACCCATAAAACTTCCTTGTTGAATTAAAATCGCGTACAAGAAGCACTCCATCATAAAAGAAAGCTTACTTCTAATCTAATCACGGCCATAAACATGGACCAACCGACCAACCACATCAGCATAACATCCTAACTGCTGACAGGTCTTGTCATCGGTGGAATTACCATACCGGCCAGTTAGCTGTTGGTTACATGTTGCATAACATCGGACGAAAGTCGCGTTGCGGGTTGAACATTACTTAACAGTGAAATTTATTTACGACTTTATTAGGACCATTGGGACAACCTAACCTCCAGAAACTATAGAAATGACGTTCGGCAATCTCGGCTAAATCTGTGACAGTCAGTGGCGTGCACAGGTTTTTTCAACAGGGTAGGCAGTATGAACAAAATGCTTATTAATAACGCATTTTAGTTCCTAAGTCGCAAGGTTGGTTACGTTACGTTACGTTTATCTTTGTAGTTATAAATTATGACCACAGAAACAAAAATATGCGAAATACACACCTGCCTTTAGTGGACACAATTTCAACTTTTTCGGTGAAAGAAAACTTGTTAAAATTCGCGCCTTTAACTTTTTGGTAAACACACAACATCAACACAGCGCTCACAGTTGTAGCTGCTAGTAAAACACATTTTACACTGCAATTCGAAGCACAATAACTATTTAAACTTGTTCGGCACAAATAATTCAAACCAAAAGGATGTTTAACACGGCAAAAACTTTAAATTACTTTCCGCGACGCGATCGCTTCACACATCAAGAAAAAACAATGGAGTCTGTCTATACTCAAAAGCGAATTAACGAAAATTGCAAATAAAATACTATCAATAGATAATGCATTTAATTACAGTAAAGAAAGTACCCAAAACTTAAGTTACATATTTCAGTCGGATTATAAGCCATCGCCCCCCGCCGACACCCCGCGCACCGCTTTATTTTTTTAATTTGCAATTTGGGCGCAAGGTTTTTTGCCGGCAAGCGGTCGAAAGTTGCCAGAGTGTGCAGAATTATGCTAATTTATAATTTTTTAAATACCGATGTAACATTTTTTCTTTCAACTCATTTAAAAATATCTTGACAGTAAATATGATAATATTTGATTTCGTGGACAATTTATATTCAAGTAGGTACATAAAAGCGATTAAGAAAACATTTAATTCTCCATAATACTGGAAAAATCGTTATATTCTTAAATATTAAAAATGTATTATTTCATTATTTTTTAGAAATATTAGCAAGTATCGGAAACATCAAACATGTTTTCATTGTAATCATTGTATTTATTTTATTCGTTCAAATTAATTAATGAAAATTATTATCTATTTTATACCAATTATTTAGGATCTGGTCATAAAATCTGACCACTGGTCCGACTGTTTTTGGGCCGCACACACAACTACAAATACACGCACACAAGTGAATAATTTGCTACCTATGTGTGTGTAGAGTCTCACACCTACGGTATGTCGTTTTGTTATGTTGGCACCCTTGACAAAACGATGGCTTCTCCATTTGAAAGAGACATGATAGCAGCGGCGGCGCGAAATTTGAATTGGCGCGCTTAGATGATAAGCTCAGGTAAGGTAACGTTACGTTCCGTTTTACGAATTTGGAAAAAATTAAAGTTTTATTTCTAAGTAGTGAAATAACGTGAGTCAGTGAAAATTGTAGGGTAGGCAGTGCCTTTTTGCCTGTATGGACTGCACGCCCCTGGTGACAGTCATATATTTTTTCTATGCTGTCATAACATTATTTTGAAATTAGTCACGTACCTAAAGATATTTGTTCAGTTTATTTACAAAAGCTAGATTTGATCATAACTTAGAAACCAATTTTCTTTCTTATTTATTCGCAAAAGTGTTCAACGTCCTATTTCTAGTACCTATACGTTAATAAACCCCTGTACAACATAACTTACAAAACTGACTTTTATTAAAACTGTAGGTATAGGGTCTAACTTTACTTGCGCTATGCCGTATATTAATACATACAATTACAATCTGATTTACAATAATGATAGCCAGTCGACATGTGCATAGATTACGTATGGTTTTTTTTTCTACAACCTGCGCACACGCAGAAATCGAAAGTCGCCGGATGTGCGTTCGCTTTCCAATAGCTGAGATCTAGTAAGTAATATGCTGGCATAATTTTTATCTTTTAATAATGTGTAATTGTAGAGGAAATTACATTTATTAGAAGTAAGTTAGAAGCGTGGTCTCGTTTATTATAGGTACAATGGGAACATGATCATAATCGGTAATTCAATCATGTAGCTTATAAAAAAGTAAAATTTTTGGTCATGGATACTAGTGGTTTTTGACTAATCAGAATAATATTTACTCGTAAATAATTTATATGTTTCTGAAGTTACAGATATTTGCTAAATCAGAATTTTATAGCAAAATTTAAAAGAAATTTTGCCATGAGAAAGTATTCCTATATTTGTAGGAAATCCTCAATTATATGAACGGAAAAAAGAGACATTAAAAACTTGTTGCTATTAAGAAAGATCTGTATGCAATGCACCTGTAATATGAACGTTATCGGATTCTTAAGGTATGTGTCCACTGGTTATAAGGATTTAACAAATCTACCGAGAGTAACTAAAAATTGGCATTCATCAAAGATTTGATTACAAGAGTCTCAGATGTCAATTAACTAAATAATAGACAGGGATTGTCATATTTGTCATGATAATAATACAATTTATATTAGCTTATTTCTTATACATTACTAAATCTTGATTTAAAATAGCAATATGAAAAAAAAAAATACAAAAACAATTTTATCAAAAGAACATAAAGATTTTCAGTACAACCGTGTTTCTTTAAAACAATTTTATGTCGGGTGGACTAGAACCTTTACAATCTCATGTTTTTAATTAGCTCCTACAACCGGTCGCTAGAAATCGTTTATGGTTCTAAATGAAATCGAATTTATGGTATTCTTATAAAAAGTTATGTAATGGCGCGACAGGTGCACTATCGTGGGTTAAAGATGTGTAGGCGATAGCTTGAGATATTATGAAATTACTTGAATTCGTATGCAAGATTTAAATAAATGCAGTAACTTAGTATTATAATATGTTTTGGATAACATATATTATGTGATAGTTTCAGGTTACTTCCATGCTGGACTGGGAGTGATAGAAAAACATAGAATGTGCCAGCTGCATCTCCTCCCGGGCATGATGTAAAAACCAGCTAAGGGATTCGAGGGTTTCAGTGTATTGCAATTTCTGAACCCGTCACTATAGCAATATACAAAATAATTATAATACAATATATAAAAAGAACGACCTTTGTTTAGGTCGTTTTTGCTCTGCCTACCCCATTAGGGATATAGGCGTGATTTTATGTATGTATGTATGTAGTTTCAGGTTTTCATAAATCACTCTCTCTCAGCAACATATAAGAAATTCTCGCTTATATCCCTATTCCTTACGGAGTAGACAGAGCTCCAACGGATCGTAAAAAAGGCGTTTTCTTTTTTACATAAAATTTTCGTCATTTAAGTCAGTATTGAATAATGTAGTACCTAACCTAACCTAGTCAGTCTATCCTCTTAATTGTAACACAACGGTGGCTTTTGGGTCCCTCCCACTACAATACTCATTTTTACAGTAGGTAATCGAGAAGAAAAGAAACTAGAATATAACATGTTTTTATCACTATCAATCCAGCATTATCAAAAAAAACTGTTAAATAGAACGTAATTTTTGACTTAACAATTATTTACCTACTTGTACTACAAACGCGAGTGACATTACACCGCCTCCGTGCGCTGCGCGAGCGCACCGGAAACGCAGCGATTGTATCTCACGCAGCGCGGAATTAATTGCGTGTCACTGCGCATGGAATTCGCCACTTTATTACAATTACATTATTACGAGTGTCATGGGAATGCGAGAAGAACGTATTAAGTAAATGTCACAAATTGTGTTTTATATCTATTGTCTTAAGGCTTAACTACACCATTAGATCTACAAAACTCGTTTTGTGATTAGTATTTATTTACGATGTCCAGACAAGTGCGTAGTGCGCAAGTTCTGATGAAAAGTGGTCACCGTGCCGCATCCTCATGATCAGAGCTACTATGAAATTCAAGTTGCTGATAGGTAATGCAGAACCTAATTTCTGCCTTTTTATCAGCCGTATTTTATAACATAACATACCAATTTATTAGACACATGGTTAATTCTACAACCTATATGTTCTTATTACCCACTCTTAGGCCCGTATTTATAATCAGCTCTCAAAAGTGACAGCGAGTTTGAGTTTGAATCAGAAATGTCATTTCAGTACAAAACGGTCTGTCAAATCCATACTTAATATTGCTCTCAATCTTGAGACTGCTTTATAAATACGAGCCTTAGAACTTAATGTTGCATATTTTATAAAAGATCACACGATGCCATACAGGATTTCTTTACAAGTTACATAAGCACAATCATTGATAATACGCACAGTACAAAGCATTAGTAACAGTCAACGAAAGTTATGGTGTACCACCTTTAAAGGGAGGTCATTTGCACGCATGTCACAATCTATTTACCTGTCAAATGTCAATCAATTTGAAAATCAGGGATGTCACCTTTTTAACATGCCCTGCCACTTGATGCCACCCACGTATGGTTTCCATGAATATTCTGGTCATAGAAACTAAATAGAAAATGGAAAATCGTGTGACGTAAACCTTTGACTGCCTTTGTGGTGAAGTGGCCTGAGCTTTGCGCTCTTCCTGGAGATAGTGGGTTCGATTTCCACAGGAGGAACTCTTAAGTTGCTGTCATCATATTTATCGCTTTATGCGTTTTTTTTACAGTTTGGTTAGGACGCTTCATGCTGAATCACTTGATTATCCTATAGTGCTTCGGAAGGCATATTTAGCCGTAGGTCTTGGTCTCTGAAGGCTTATTAAACTTTGAAGGCATTAAACAATTTACAATCGCAGGCACTAGAGTTTTCCGATTCACCGAATAACCCACTCTGTAGAAAATGAATGAAATTTCTATGAATATTCTAGTCATAGAAAACAAAATAGAAAGTGGAAAACATCGTGACGTAACCCCATTGTCAACCATAACTAAATACCTAAACACACGGTCGTAAATGATCGGCTAATCGATTTAAAGGGCTTTAAATTTTATACCTTCACGGCCTACGGAGTGCGTTTATTGACTCGAGCTGTAAAAGTGAAACTTATAGAGATAAAAATATTGTCGTGTCTGCTAGGGCTGTCAATGTATCAAGGAAATGCTACTATAAAGTATATACTGTGTAAGTTAAAATTGAAAAGTATGTTGAGGTGAACACATTATAGTAATGACAACCTGTCTACTACACTTGAAAGAAACGAACAGACAAAATAGCACATGTTTTACTTTTTTTGTTGTTTCAAAAACTTTAACAATGCCGTCTCTGACTTTTATCATGATAAATTAAAACTATTTCCAATCATGCATTTTTATTTTCAACTAAGATGGGATAAATGATGATTATTAATCTTGTCTTTTCAACAGTAGGTAACGAACTGTGTGTGTATCATAAAATCTCTACCTTTTTTCCCGTATTTCACGGGGTCGACTACCAGACCCAATCCTAGATTAGGCTTTTGGCAAGTTAGTGGCCATCCCAGCTGTTAAAGTTTTTCAAGCCGCAAAATGGCCTCTGTCATGGCAGCCCAAGCCCAAGCGCGATTTCACTCCTGTTAACCCATAGATTAACAAGAGTTTAACCGTGAGCAACAGCCGTGGCTTCCGAAGCACGTAAAGAATATAACTATTATTTTATAGACTTGTGATCTACAGCCTTGATATTTTAAGGGTTGTCAACCCTAGAGCAACTAATCGGGCACCTGCGCCCGCGCAGCGAAAGTCGCGTATTTGTCAACAAGACGCTTATAAATAAGGTACCAGTACTGGTTAGGGCTGAGCGTGTAATTTGTTGAGTGCAGTAGCTTTGCAGGCAGGGCTTTCTAGTTATATTAGTTAATGGTTATAAAGTGCAATGAACTGTTGGTGAAACATGATACTTAGGTGTAATATGCGGTCATGCCATAAAAGCTAGCTAGACCTATGATGTAAATGTATAAAATGTCGTTTATAGGAATACTTGAATTGCATCAACGACATATACCTAAAGATGTTTTCGACGCTTCTGACAAATTTTGATGAGCATGTTTTTCTGTTGTGCTAAATATCATCGCTACGCCTAGTAAGAAATGCACAAAAACTCCCGGATCAATATGTTATAGTGTTATTTCGCAGCTGAAGTACGAGGAGCTTTAATTTAATTTTAAATCAACTTTAACAAAATGTTGGCATATTATTTTTAGGTTTTTTTTTCTGGGAATACAATCGTGCTAAATTAGAACCGTCAAAACATAGATTTAATTTGCACGACTTATAAATTGAAATACGTAACGAATTGGACAGAACAGATTAGCAACATACATCAGACAGTTGGACAGGCAAGGGCATTGGACTGTCATATTAGTGTGATGAAAAGCTTTTTTTTTAAACGTAAATTAATTATTGTTTTTTTGTTGCAGGTATAACCCAAAGCAAAGATGTGCTTTCTTGATCCTTGGTTTGAGGAAAAAACTTATAAGTAAGATGCCATACTGGATCCAAATTTGTCATTTTCAACATATTACGATTAATTGTATTTGTCATTTTAATAAATACAAATAAGTACGGAGCATTTCTAGGATCTGAAATAAACCTTAAAACATGTCGCATGTGGCGTGACCTCTGTTTACGTATTTAAGCTCTGCCTACCTCATTACAGATAAAGGCGTGATTCTGTGTAGAACACATGCTTAAGTAATCATTAATTGCACTATAAAATCATACAAAACGTTATATATTTTTCTCAGTGACTATACTTACTTCGATTTCACTCCTTTGCTCTATTGCGACAAAAACTGGTAATTTCCAGATAAGTTGCGTTTTCACATACTTGTTAGATTAGTGTAATGCGCACGAGTTGAAAGTGATTGCTTTGCTTTATATGTATTACGGTGGAAAAAGTAGATTTGCCAATATGGCCGATACTGTAGTTATAGGTAGTTTAATGATTAGTTTGGTATGTTCGTAGTGAGTAAGGTTTTTGTTGGGGTAGGCAAACGAGGTGATAGACGTGATGTTATGTAGTCACCTGTAGTACCTTCTTGGTGTGTCAATAGAAAAGCCATGGAAATCTGAAAGTGGTAAGTAGCAAAGCGTTTTCTATGATACAATTTCGAACAACAATGTAATAAAAAACTACGTCAGTGTTCTAGAGGTCTGAGCCTTGGGATTTTGATTCGAAGATGGTAGGTTCTATTATAATAGGAGGACAATGCAGGCTGAGTGACCTGAATGCCTCCATACTTGATGAATAAGTACCTACTAAGTCGACGATTCCGTGCTTCGCAGCGAGGGTACGTTAATCCGTCCGTTTTGATCAGTCACTGAATGGGCGCTTTTCCACTAGACGGCACGGCACCGGCACGGCACCAGCACGGCGACGATCACGTGACAATACTATGGGAATCGATGACATGCCGTGCCGGTGCCGTGCCGGCAAGTGGAAAAGCGTGTCATATAATTTCATTGATTTTCATACATTATGTCATCCACGATACCGTCGACGGTACCGTGCCGTCGCCGTTGCCGGTGCCGTGCCGTCTAGTGGAAAAGCGCCCTTTCAGTGATCACTTTATAACACCCCGGAAACCCAAATAACAGAAGAAGCAAAATTACCTTGGGTCTTGCGATCTTAAACTGACTTAGTAATCAATAGTCCACGCCGAAGGAGAGAATGCGATGGTTATTGTGGTCATCTGCGCGCGCGCAGGGGCAAGCGTGACTCCGCGGAAAGTGAAATTTTAGTGCCAGTTCAAGTAAAGTGTCGGACTAACGGTACGGAGTCTGCTGTTGACGTAATAAAGGAGAATTTATCACGGTTTTATTTTACACGGTAGACAGGTAGAGTTCAGTCTGCATTGTCCTAACCAAACTTAGAACTAACTAATACCAAATACGTGTCCTCCTTGGAAATAGAACCTGGGCTCATTTTATTGAAAGAGGCAGTCATATTATATCGTAGGTACAAACAAAGTATTTGAAATTGATAGTACCTTATCTATTCTAAATTTGTTACGGCCATGAATAGTTTTTATAATTTTATTGGGGATGCAATAATTTTAATGACTTTATAAAAATAACTTTTGATATCCAATACTTTCTCAAAGGTAATTGGAATTATTCGTTCACTAAACCAACAGTAGATAGACGTACAGTCAACCTTAGGCAAAGTTAGATCCTGACTCTATACCCTTATAATAAAGACAACTTTTGTATATCATGGTAGAGTTATGGTGCACCGTACAATAGACCTATTAGCTCTATTCATAGTACGTGTTTCACAGCAATCCGAGATTTTACTTTTATTGGCCTGTAATTTGTAAGCAATTATTGGGGTTCACACTTAACCATTAGCGATAGAGTAAGTTTGAAATTTGTACAGAAGCGCAAGATCGGTAATTTTTTTAAATTGGATTGCTTACATGGCCTAGGCAGAACTATTCCTTATTTTTCTTAGCCGAAACCGTCAACTTGATAGAAGAAGAAGCTGAAACCATAAATTGCATTTAGCAGATTCTTTGATTATCAATCAAGAAACTGTATATATTTATAGAAGTTCTTGATTAATTTGAGTAATGACCATTGATTTTTATTCAAAGAAGCCGCATTACTCAGTTTTTTTTTACTTAACACGAAATCGCCCAAGTCGCTCCAAAAAATTGATCCCATCACATAATAAAACAGGAAATGTCTCTGTCAATCAAAGATTCCACGTCCCACACCCACACGAATTTGTCATTCTCGGCACGGCGGCGCGTCAAAAAAGTCAATTGGCAAGTTTATTGGCAGGTGTCTCGATGACACATCGCAAATTGCAAGAAGCGTGGATTTTCTCCCCTTATCAGGTCGCCATTTCCACTTTCAGCTGGCAAGATGGCGGCATGTCAGTGCATCCGTCAATAACTACGTGATTCACACTTGAAAGTTCTCGTCAAGTCACTTTTTTCGTGAATATAAATAGTAGCTGTGATTATCGCGTGATGAGATGGGTAATATGATGATAATGTTTATTTCATTAGTGTTCTTTTTTATTCTTCTTTCCCACCCGTTTTATTACTGAAACAACTAGATTATCGATAAACCCTCGTGTCAACGGCCTACACAATTATTGATTTTGTTCAGCAGTGAGACATAAACGGCTAGACAAAACAAGACCAGGCAAGTTAATATTTGCAAAAATAAGACCAGCCTACATGAGGTATAGTTAGGTAAGTAGTATTTTAAAAATCATTGTCTCGTCTATATTTTACTTACTTTACTTTTATTACTCTATGGCCATTTGCTGTCTCTCACGATCGGAAGATACCCAATCGAAACTTTTCTGCTAAATCATTGTTTTTAGTAGGTCTGTAAAAGTAAAAGTGTAAAATTCGTTGCGCCTGCGCCGGCGCGTCTAATAGTAAAAGTGAAGTTGGCGTCTTTGGTCTAATTCGAATGCTCCCATTTTCAAAAATAGAACTAATTGGTACCAATTTTTTATTAGGTATGTTTATTGACGTGTAATGATTGGCTTTAAAGTAAAATGTGGGCGTGTATATTTATTTTACAATGTTATGTATTGTTCGAAATAAAATACAACACATATCTACCTATATAAAATGACTCAATAATTTTGTTATATACATCTTTCAGCAGAGCTTTTACTACAAAATTAAACGTTTTTATTGATAGTTTTTCTTTTACAAGAACATTAAAGTTTCTTAATTATTGCTACCCATTTTGACAACCAACTTATCTATTATTTCACTAGCATTATATAAACAATTTTACCCCGTCCACGACTGTACCAAGTTGTCTTTTCTTGCGATCAAAACACGCGATCAATCAGCTGCGCGCGCGCATTCGCTAATTAGTTTATCGACCGGTTTCTATCGCCGACGGAGATCGCGAGATAGTGCGGAGATTGTGTAAAATTGTATACTTAACTTATATTAGAGTGTTGGAAGCCTGGTAAGGTTTTTATTGTGTGAATCTTTCAAGCTAAGGCAATAAAGACATATCTTTGGAGGATATTGTATCTATCTGATGATGGACACCAAGTGATGAAAATGGAGAAACATAGGATTTTCATTCGGCAGACAGTAGATAAGCCTATACGAGTAGTTAGTACAGGGAAATTAAAATTGAATGAGACCGATCATTGTTGAACAGAAGAGGTCTATACCTACTCAGCGATGGATAGACGTAGGTTGATATACCTAGACAGATAGATAGATCATTGTAGAGATTCATTCACACAGTCTTGGCTGTGACGATGACGAGTCTAAATTAATAGTAGGAAACTAAATTAATATTCAGAGAGCTTTCACAAAATCCGTTCAATATTATGTATTGTTTTCTTCAATAAATTATAAATATTGATAACATTTCTCCTGCGAGCCTAGTTAATATGTAGTTATATATTTTCACTAATTAAAATGCATTCAAACATGTTCTGCTATAGAAAAACCGTATCAATTCATAATAGGCTCGATATGGTATTGAAAATGAAATAAATTATTCATGCATAAAATCACGCCTATCCCTTACGCGGTAGCCAGAGCATCAACGACCTAATAAAAAGTTGAGTAGTGAATAGGTACATTGGGAAGGCTGACCCTGGCTCAAAAATAGTTTCCTTTTATTGACATAGTCTCAGATAGGAATGGTAGGTATTGCCCAATGATTTAAATTCTCCCACTGAAAAGTTTTACAGTATGCCTGGGAAGAGAAGCTGCGGGCACATTCTATGTTTTCTTATCAGTCCATCCGCAGCATGAAATTGATAAATCATGGTCGACCAGTTACAAATTTCACTTTGTTGTTAGCAACGGCTCGTTTGATTGTTTAATATGCGCATGATCATATCATAGAGATAGTTTGATTAATAATTAAGAATTAATGTAAATAAATTATAGATATCAGGTTCCTAAAATATGAGAAATAGGCAATCAAATATTCTATTTGGACAAGACAGCTAGGTTTGACAAAATGCGGATGAAAATGGAAAGTAGAATTATACTTTAGACTGTTTTAGGCAAAAATTTGAGGAGTTTGGATGAAATTTTGTATTCAAATCGACTATAACGTGGAATAACACAAATGCTTTTTCCTGCGTCAAAATAACTCATCCCACGGGAAAACATAACATAGAAACCTGCGGTATATTTAGTCAAATAACATACTCGTATCTAGTTATGTGTTATTTAAGTATCGATTTCGTACAAATATTGAGACAAAAATAATCACACAACATGACCGTGACGTGAACAAAAGTTAGTAACAGCGAGTCCGTCACACGTCAACCATATTTTAATCTAATCCATGCGCCTGCGCATAAGCAAGAAATATTGATTTATAGTGTCTGTGGATCTAATTGATGAGATTGACATTGCTGATACCCTTGAAACCATTATGCTATTATAATATGTACACATTTCTCGTTTGGTATTAGATGGTATGCCGTTTTGGCATTTAATTATGTTAAAAATAAAAATATTAGATACGTCAGATTATTATTAGTTAATCAAATTAATGAGATAATGCTATCGATTCGGAGAGAATCTTAACTAAAATGATTGCCATCCCTTTCTGTTCTCTCAAGTGAGAAAAGGACAGATTGAGATGACAATGTTATTCAAGATTTTGTGATTTTGTGTGCATCCGAATTGCCCGCAATGTCCGTTGATATATTTCTTCCGTTTTTGACACGTTTGACCTATTTCGAGGGTCATAGTATATTTCTGTAACGACGAGTTTTCGAAGCTCTCAGCATTCTATATTGGGCATCAAATATTCTCAGAAAGAAAAAAAAAAGATGGTACATTCTAAGTTTTATTTTACTTTAAAGTTACTTAAGGCATATTATTTTTAAAATACCTTACACACTTTAATTTATCTTACATAATCTCGTTACCAGTGTGAAAAAGTATCAATTTCTTTAATTAGCGTTATCGTTCCGGCTGTTAAGACATGTCACGCATGATCAGTAGCCATAGATGATTACATCATGTGTTTAGATCATTTAGATCTATCCGCAGATTAGCAAGGTCCACTTTCTATGTACAGGGTGGAGAACAAGAGTGGAAAAATACTGGACAGGGACATAGAGTCTGTCTAATGAGTCGTTGCACACGGAAATGGCGCTAAATTTAAAAATCAATAAATGTAAACACAGAAAAACTACTATTTTGATACTTTTATTTTATTTGTATGGAAATATTAAAATAGTTTTTTTGTATAAAAGTATCAAAATAGTTTTATTGTAGTTTTTCTGTGTTGAAATGTGAAAGATTTTTAAAATTCGCGCCATTTCCGTGTGCAACGACTCATTAGACAGACTCTAGTTTTAATTTCTTTCTTCTCACCGCGGTATTTTAGACCTACTTATCACAAACAAATTCGTCAAATAAAAGCGCAGAAGCTTTGTCTGCATAGCTACGAGTACCATATCAATAAGGTCGTCTTTATCGTACCTACTCTTTTACTTGATTTAACTTTTTGTTATTATAAAAAAAAAACAGTGTATTGTATTGTTATTTACTTTTATGGTATTAGGTTAGAGTACTCCTGTGGCCTCCATGGTCTGGAAAATTTCCCTACCTGGTAAATTAGGTGGTTTATTTTCGGAGTTCATTTGGTTTTCATTTTCACAAAACCACGCGGAGAAAACCCTATTAGAGGTTTACATTTTCACAACGCCTTGTATAAGTGGTAATGGCCTTGATTCACGCCGTCCAGTTACTAATTCTTATTCTTAGTAGCGCTGTCACTTTCTTATATTTGACATTAGAACAGGATAGCAAATAAACACATGACTTTGACATTCCTAATCTGACATTAAATTGCTTAAATTTGACATTAGATTGCTTATTTAACGTAAAATAAGGAACATGCTCTATGCTTGGTTCTTATTTAAAGCAGCTTATGTCAAATTAGGAACGTCAAACACATGTGTTTATTTGCTATCCTGTTCTTATGTCAAAGTAAAGAAAGTGACAACGCTATCTTAAAATTAGTTAAGAATGTGGCGGCCAGAATCGAAGGCAATGTGTGCGGTAAAGAAAGTTGTAGAGCACTTTCTGTAATAACACTAATAAGTGAAGTAATTTAATCATGTTTCTGTTTTAAATCATATTTATGATAGAAATTAAAGCTATTTCATTCTTGAGAAACCATGGTGTGGCTTTAGTCTTCCTATGGCAATATCTAAAACTCCTTGATGTCATATCTGATTGCCATAAAAACTACCTGAGCCAGGAGTAATTTCGGTCAGTCATATACTATGTATGTATATAGGTAGATTCTAATTTGATTTACCCAAAATGTACCACAATGTACACCTAATAGATCTAATAGCTAAATCTAATAAATCTTAACTAAACACGCTCAACTCACAACCTGCGCAAGCGTCGATCCGTCCCACGGAAGCCATATTGAAAACGAAAGTGACAGCGCGCGCATTTTTACACCATTTTCACAACTCCTTATAAAGGCGCCACTTGACGAGCCCAGTGGGAAGCAAGGTGAGAAACTGGTGGGAAAAAAGTGAGAATTGTCGGTAGAGCCGGCTTTGACAAGGAGATGCTGGTTTTTAGGTGCTTCCGTGATGGAATTGCCAGAAGTGAAGTGTTTTGTTATTTAAAATCTACGACATAATTAACATATTATTATTTTTGCAGATTTGAATCGTTTGTAGTCAATGTTTTGGATCCAATATAAATGACAAATAATAAGTAAATATTATAAATAATCATGTCGCATTTTAATTTTATATATTTTTTAAATTACACACACGAGAAAAAAGCAGTTGTTATCTGCCTATATTTTTATCGCCCCGTGCATGAAAAATAAACTTTCCTTCACATGTCTTTCTTAACTTTGATCATACTTTGATAAATGCCCGAATCTGGCAATACTCGCTTACTAACCGGCTGGTTTCACACCTAAACTGTAAGATTTATGACGAAGTTTATATTATGATATGAGGCGATATTGGTCTGTAGACTCTGTAAGTTCTGTGTTATTTATAATGATTTATGGACCAATCTGGGATCTAAACTAATGCAATACGTGGATGAATATGGGGCATCATATAGTTTGATTGGTTATTTTTTTCTATCATCAATGTCTATCAGTCCTTTGCTAGAATCATGGTCTCTGTGAGAAAAAGAAAATGAGAGATGAACAGAAAATAACGTGTTATATCTGTAAGCTTGTTTTTCTGTAAAAAATCTCAGACAAGTCAATTACTTAAACGGATTTTTGTACCTCAATTTTCGCAAATCTTTTGAAGTTTCTTAGGCTCGTATTTATAAAGCGATCTCAAGATTGAGAGCGATATTGAGTGCGGATTTGACAGGTAATTTTGCACTGGAATGACATTTCTGATACGAACTGAAACTCGCTGTCACTCTTGAGAGCTGATTATAAATACGGGCCTTAGTAACATGTAATATGACTAAATCACCTTCTTGTTTCTGCTGTAAACTGTTGTTTACAGGAAACGCGACCTATAAAAAAAATTGTGCCTTTTGCAGCCAGTTTTCTTTGTGTCAAGTCTCATAACATGTAATTTTGTAATGACTGGCGAAAATTGCATTCTGTTTCGTTAATTACACCATACAGTTTAGTAATTTTTGTATTTTCGGGTGCTTTTAATATTTTTTTGTATTTAAGCAAGTGCACTTAACTCCTTAAGTTAAGTGGGTGTAGGTAAATCTTTACCTTCTTGTGAAGCTTTGACTTGCATATTTTTCCTGTCTTTGATTACAATGACTTTCAGTTTCAGCAGTGTTTGAATCTCAAAGTAATATTATAATTATCGATCTATATTTTCGTCAATATCCAGTAGTTATTGATTATGTAATTTATTTATTTATTTTATTTTATTCAACCCGAATTTAAAAAATCTATGTACCTTTTTCACATTTTAAGCATACAGTCTAGAAGCTGTTATTTAAAGTGCTGGACTGGGAGTGATAGAAAAACATAGAATGTGCCAGCTGCATCTCCTCCCGTGCATGCTGTAAAAATCAGCTAAGGGAATCGAGGGTTTCAGTGTATTGCAATTAAGGCGATGGGCTGACAACCTGTCACTATAGCAATATACATAATCACCTGTATAATAACCCTCAAAACTTGTCAGACGTGGCGGAATGACCTTTATTTAGGTCGTTTTTGCTCTGCCTACCCCAATAGGGAAAAAGGCGTGATTTTAGGTAGGTGTAACATATCTTACACATTTCGAAACCCTCATGCCACCAACCTGCCAATTGAGACCACATCGTGACCTCTGGACCTTGACCCCGATGATTCAGAGGTGGATCATTCTAATATTGCACGCAGATATTTATGTTAAATCATTTAAACATCTGGGCACCTTCGATCGTCAGGGGGCACTACGCGGGGGCCTCTTTGACTAAGTTACAGTGTATAAACTGTCATGGAGGCGCAAGATAGCGTTTCCGTGCAGTGTGCGAGCCTTAGATTTGAATGTAAAGGTCCCGGGAATTTATTTATTGGAAGTTTAGTCACGTGGGGTAACTTTGAACTCGTGACGTGAGAAATATAGGAGTATTAGGTATGTCAAGCCACACACGTAGAAGTGTCGAAAAAAAATGTCTACTGTCCCAGGCCTGTCTGCTTTGCCGAGGGTCGTGGTCTCCGTACATTAGAACATGTAATATAATTATTAATTAGTTATTAGGTATAATCATTTCAGTAGTACCAAGTACTATTTTGCTTCCATTTCCATGCTGGACTGGGAGTGATAGAAAAACGTAGAATGTGCCAGCTGCACCTCCTCCCGTGCATGCTGTAAAAATCAGCTAAGGGAATCGAGGGTTTCAGTGTATTGCAATTTAGGCGATGGGCTGACAACCCGTCACTATAGCATTGTACATATCATCTGTTATAACCCTCAAAACTTGTCAGACGTGGCGGAACAACCTATATTTAGTTAGGTACTATTTTCGGGAACAGGTAGCTAAAAATAGTCGATAATATGGACTCGATATTCTTGAATTTTATAATATCTGTTTTACCTCTACTCTGAAGTTCAAAGTTACCCCACGTGACTAAACTTCCAATAAATAAATTCCCGGGACCTTTACATTCAAATCTAAGGCAGCATGCACACTGCACGGAACCGCTATCTTGCGCCTCCATGACAGTTTATGATTTACAACATATTCATAGGAGTTCCGGTGTGCGAGCCTTTAGTGCTTTCAGTTATTGAGATGTTATCCTTACGGTTATTATGGTTAATATTGTTATTTAATCTGTGTGAGAGATCTAAGCTGCAAGTCATTCATGAGAAAAATGTGGTTTTATATATTAAAAAGTATATTTTAAATAAATATAACTTATACCAACTTGAATAATTTAGGCCTACAACACATTTCGTTGCTAACATAAATTCAAAGTAAAGAAACAATGAGGAATCTTGTTTACCACGTATACTACTGAACGCCGAACAGGATTCAAAATCACAAACTATAAGTACCTACACATATCATAGCACCATGTTGACAAAGGCTATTTTCTTGAACTCATTTAAGTTAGTTCTGTCTGTGATTTGTTAGTTCTCTCTAAAAAGCGACAGACTTAAATTTGAACTAGTAGATAAATGTACCTACCTATAATCAAGAATGGAAGCAAGCATATTTATAGGTCCAATTGGTAATCTAAACAATCTCTTCTACTATGTGCAAACAGGTCGTCACAGCGTGTCATAACTTAAGCCGAACAGCGCACAATTTCAAGCATAATTTCAAGCTGATTATCGCAAGAAAACTCCAGCTAATCATAGCCACAGGAAGCTACTGGCGATCAATAAATCTCCACAGGTTTATAGCTAGGGCCTTAGACTACAGAGTATACAGGGTGTAAGGGACAGCTTCCCGCAAACTGACAGATAGAACATAAAAATTTAGAAGCTAAAAGTTACACTTGGGTCGGATTTGAACCCACGATCTTCGGCGTACCGTGCCGATGCTCTAACCACTGAGCCATCAAGCGATTCAAATCAACCTCTAAAACTTCTAGGCTTCTTACAACGTCAATGTGTGAACAAACAATGGTATCGATTTGAATGCGCACAAAATCACAAAATCTTGACTAACTAAAATGGTCACTTGTCACTGTCTATCCTGAGAGAACAGAAAGGGTCGGCAACAATTTTGGTTAAGATTTAGTTGAGTTATGCTCTCCACAAATCGATAGCAATGAGTAAACAAAATCGATCAGACAATTTGAATGGAGAAGCGATTTTTTTCATGTCCTGAAAGATTTTATTCGTAATAGTTGTTCAGTTTTGTTGACTGAGCTGAGCAACACGTATCAGTTTGCGGGAAGCTGCCCCCATCACCCTGTATAATAACTGGCCTTAGATCAGCGATAGCAAGCGCGATTATGAGGCATGCGCCCGCGCACAGAAATTAGCATAGATCCGATCGGAGTGTTTTGTTACTATAATGCTTGTTAATTGAGGAAATTATGAGACTGGTTTGGACAGATTAAAATTAAAAGCTTTTTAGAGATAGTAAATAATGTTAGATGCTGTAAAAGAAAAGATAATATTTTTAATGGGGAGATTTGATTATATTTACTTTCATGCTGGGAGCGATAGAAAAACATAGAATGTGTGGCATGCTGTAAAAATCAGCTAAGGTATTTGGGGTTTTCAGTATTGTAATTTAGGCGATAGGCTGACAACCTGTCACTTCAGCAATCTTACACAGATCTATCTTAAACAACCCTCAAGACTTGTCAGACGTGGTGGAACAACCTTTGTTTGGGTCGTGACGCTCTGCCTACCCCATTAGGGATACAGTCGTGATAATATGTATGTATGTAAGTAAATGTAAGGCATACGTTGTTGAAATTGGACTGCACATAGAAATTCAAATTTTCAGCTCTACCTTAGAAAACATATGACAAAATTCTTTTATCTTAGGGAGGTCTGATCCCCGAAGAACCCTAGAGTCTGAAAATTTTAAACTGTCTTACAGCCCTCAGGCATGGTTTGTATAACGACCACTTTCTAAAACAGCAACCGGGACAGAAGGCAGTTTTAATGACAACTAAGTACAATGTATTAACGAAATAGGTATGTTTTACTCGAAAGATATTTTCAAAATTCATATTGCTGACAGACAAACCACAGTAATTGTATATTTTAATGAAATAAACTTAGTCCTATACCGCAGTAAGCAAGTAGAACTCGTTACAAAGACAAATAGGCAAAATAGCATCGTTTAAAACCAGCAGTTAATGCTAAAAATGTCGACCAACGAGTAAATTGCAGTCGCAAAATCAGGGACTATAGTCACAGCAAAAGTAATTAGCAGTAAAACGTCTTCGCTTAGCCGCGACTGTACATTGCTGGGCCTGTGGGCGGATTGTCACACCTACTCGCTTCACATAGTGAGCACAGCTGTCCACTACATGGATTTAGATATCGGCTTAGCACAAGCTTGTCCCGAACACCAAACCTTTCTATACGTAAGCGACAGAAATTGGTCACTGTCGCTTGATTGCGAGAGTTGCAGCATTTTTGAACGCTTGTCTTTGCTATGAAGGAAGATTTATCACCAGGGAATCCAAAGATTACTCAATCTACAATCCTGCGAGCCTAAGCATCAAGATTATTTACCCTGTTTCTCTACAAGCTAGTCCGTTTTCCGTTGTGATTAAGAAAACTTAGTTTTGGACCGAACTCCATCCCAAAAGGACGCATATGTATACGAAGTTTTACTGAAATTTACTTACGCTGTGCTAGTGCCAGCACCCAGCGACAATTTAAACACCAACAATTATTTTGAAAAATTCTCCACCACCTTTCATTAAATAAAACGCTGCATTTTTTGCAAATAAATAAAAACATCGGCCGTGGAAACAAATTATACATACGGACTGACGGGCTGATGGATTTAATTATACATATTTTATGCGAAAACTGATCTTGGGTGAAGCGTTCATTCAAGATGTACGGATAAGGATGGGAGAATCAAACGGTTCTGTGATTTTGTTGTCAATCAGGATGAAGGCTTTGAAAAAGAAAGAGTGTTCTTCTTTATTGAAATTGGTTAGAAATGGATTCCCACCGAAGCGAACAATAAAGAAGTTTGCGAAAATGAAAAACGTACGAAAAGTAAGAAAAATACGTTTTATTAAACCTCTAAACAATGTGGAATAAAAGAAGTCTGGAATAAACAATGATACCAGAAACACGCTAGAGGTTAATCTCCTTTCCATTCCATACAAGTTTGGTCATCGTCCTTTAGTACCTATGTCTTCTTTTTATCTTATCTAACCTATAAACCATCCCACCCCACATTTTGCAGTGAATTCTTACTATACAGGGTGTAAAAAAAGTACTACGTTTCTTTAAACCACATGTTCTACTGATGATACCAAACAACTTCCCCAAAGCACAAAATTTTTAGCTCGAAATAAAATTTTGCCTTGTCCATTCAAAACTGCAGATCCCGGAGAGCATCTTTGTATGGAAAAGGCAAATTTTTTTTCGAGCTAAAATTTTTCTTCTTTGGGAAAGTTGTTTGGTATCGTCAGTAGAACATGTGGTTTAAAGGAACGTAGTACTTTTGTTTACACCCCGTATATTCAATAGGAAATTGTATTTGAATAAAAGTTTTAGTTTTATAGTTTTGAACATTCTAAGTGTTGATATAAACCCGGTAAGGCACTAAAGTGAACAGGTACTTCGAAAGGTGAAATTACACAAACATCCGCTGTCATGCGCACACGCATCTATTGCGATGCAGTGCGCGCATGCACATGGATTATACTCCAATCAAATGAAAAACTACCCTGATAATATTTCATATGCTGATCAGTGGGTCCATTCGGATTCTGTTGAATTGAAATACGGTAATTTATTGCTATGGAATAAAACTATATCAATCAATCTTGTAAATTGAGTGAGACTTTTAAGATGAAGTTTGTATATCTATATCTGCAATTAAGTTTTAATTTTACTGATTGATTGTTTTACCCGTGTGGTGCCGGGTTAGAATAGCATCACCCCATCACTTCCTGTGGGAGTCGTAAAAGGCGAGTAAGGGATAAATCTAGGGAATGGGCAGCAGCGTTCCCTGTGAAAGGAAAATTTCTACTGCGCTCACCAACCCGTCTGCCACGCGTGGTGAGTATGGCATATACCCCCAATTTTGGGGAGGCCCATGTCCAGCAGTGGACTGTTGTGGCTGATGATGATGATGATTGATTAAAGTATTTTTGTAGTTATATTTAAATTTAGTATTTGTCATCGAATTGATTTATTATTGCAAGCTTCAACCCCCTGTTGACTGGACTAAGGTTCAACATACGACGACGTGCGTCGACATTCCGTGCGTGAGCGGACTTTACTTCTGCAAAATGCCCTTCCATAGTCAACTAATAATACAGCATTAGGTAAAAGTTCTTGTAAGAGATTGATAGTATTATGTAGGCTTGATGTAACATGGCATACAGTATTCGGCACAAATTTTCGTTACCCCAACAACTGCGCGCTGCGCTAACGTTCTATAGAAAATCTGTTCGCCTTTAATCTTCTTACATGCAATGCGCCTTTAATCATTTTTATAGATGTAAAAAACTGCACAGCTGCGAGATGCTGTCAATGTTGTTCCAACTGAAAACTTGACCGAAATGAAAGGACATTATTCGGGCATTGCGCGTTTTGAATTTGCCAATCCGCGAAGTGTGCCTTTTTTCCGGCCAATGGGCGATTTCGGGGATTGTGCGTAACATATAGTACAATCACGGTTATACCTATATTAACATAGATAACAGTTACTACCTAAACTTTCCTTGCCCGTATAACACCACGCATTCTTTGCCGTGGTTAGTACCGTAGTAACATTATATTCCAATGATTTGTACGCATAACGCCCGCATGGAAAATATTGTACGAACAATCGCCGCATAGCTCCACGGACCACGATAATCGCGATGTACGACACGTGACACGAATCAACTAAGTCCTTTAGAAAGGACATTTCAAAAATAAAAGAAACTCCACACATTGAAATCTCACATATCATAAAGCCACGTCTATAAACTTGAAAATCTACCGATTTTTTTTTTATGAGTTGTTCTAGAGCTAGTAAGGTTTCTAACATTTTTCATTATGGTTTAAATAAATTGGCTGAAATATGGCGATATGTTGAAGATACCTATCGAAATCCCAAATGCGCCAGTCAAAATGGACAGATATGGATGTAATTTGAAATCTAAATAAACCACGACCAAACCAGGGTTCTTTTACCGGAAACGAATAATTCATTGTGTATGTTGTGTCCTTTGAACATATTTAGGCTTGCAAAACATAAGTTAGTCGTACAGTGTAAACTGACCACAAAAACTGATGTTACCACTTACCATCTAAATAAACAAGTCAATGATGATGTCTCCAAATTGGTTTCCAAAGTGAGCGTAATTTCGCTTGACCTCAAGCACGATCACTGACCGTTCTTCAACCCTCATTCTCATTATGTCATTCCGGAGATGTTGCAAAAACTTGTGACGCGATGATTTTGGCTTTCGGCTCTTTATTTTGTTTCTGGGATCAACAATTTAGGGCCTGTAAAAGAACTTTGTAATAATTTTCACAAAATCATTATTTAAATGCGGATTAATTTAATGGGACAACTTTAGAAGTTTAGATAACGGGAAATATTGTGCATGGCCAAACGTGATAAAAAATATTTTTTCTATAAACATAAGACCTTCTCTTTCTTAATTTTCTTACATTTCTGCACCCAACAGTTTTTCTACCCTCGGTTTAATACTTAAAAATAATCAGCAAGCCCTATTACACCAGGCAGAGGCATGTCGGAAGACAATTACAAGTGACAATGCCCCCTCATTACAAGGAGGACACTGGCCGGTGGTGGCATGCGCTGAATTTGACCAAATTGCTGCGCGGGCGCAGACAGTCGCGTGCGCAGGACAGATCTCTTTTTTTACAGCTGTAACGGGGAACTGGTAATAGGAGATGTGAGAATATATATATGCAGTTCAGAGTTTAATTTTGGATTTGGCATACCTGTCTAGAGACACAGATTCATAAATATTCCTTTAATGAAAAAAATTAGTTATCACTAAGTCTTCCTACTAAATATAAGGGTAATTATAGTAAATAAAAATGCTTATAACATAAATTGGTCACATAACCGCCTCGCGTGTTAAAGTCATCAGTCTTCCGAGTATCATGCGCATACGCATAACGATTCGAATCCGTCACCTATAATACTTGTTTAATCTCACTTTCTCCAATAGATTTATTCGACGCCCACGCATGAGCTTCCACTTTATTTGGTGCTTAAGTTATTTACGTGTCTAGTTCTTTATGATGGATACCTACTTAGATGCGAAATTGTATGTTTTGTATGCTTTCCTTCTTTATTTGCTTAGTATTTGTTTTATTTGTATATTCCTCATGTATGGCCACACTTATTCTTAGAGTCCATCTGTAACACTTCAAAATAAAAACTCAATTTCTTGCAAACTTAATGACCATACTAATTGTTCAAATTGCTTTTCGTTTCAGGTAAATAAACCAACAAATCATGTACCTAGACATTGTCTGTGAGTATCTACTTCAACTCCAGTCATCACCGTCTTGACTAAAAATAAATTCAGCTTGCGTTGAAATAATTGACCCCTAATTTTTTTAGTAATAAAATTTAATTTAATTTATCTTCATCGGAAACTTCACAGCACATATTCTTAAATAACAATGCAAATGTTATAAACTAATACAGCCATTTACGAAGTTTAACATATTAAAAACAGAATTTGGGTGTTTAGGAATGTTTTGAATACAATATTAATGTTAACAATAATTTTGAAAGAGTGAGAGAAAAAAATACAACAACAAAAGATGATGTGCTACCAAATGTGTGTGTGTGCGTGCAGTGTGAGTGTGTGAATGTGAGATAGTGTGTTAGCTGATGGAGCTGATGTAAGTAGAGTGGATTTATGGTACCTACTAATGTTCAAGTTCAGGGAAATAGCACAGTGACAGCAACAAATTTTCAAAAGGTATCATTTTCTAAATTTTCTATCTTCCATGCTGGACTGGGAGTGATAGAAAAACATAGAATGTGCCCGCTGCATCTCCTCCCGGGCATGCTGTAAAAACCAGCTAAGGGATTCGAGGGTTTTAATGTTTTGCAATTTAGGCGATGGGCTGACAACCTGTCACTACAGCAATACACATGACCATCTGAAATAACCCTCAAAACTTGTCAGACGTGGCGGAACGACCTTTCGGTCGTTTTCGCTCTGCCTACCCCATTAGGGATAAAGGCGTGATTTATGTATGTATGTATGTATCATTTTCTAAAAATCTTCTGCTCATTTTCATAATCGCCTTTAGTTCTAAACTAAACGACCTCTCTTAACTTAACTTATCTTAAACTGCCTAAGCGCACGTGCTGAGTCCGAGTTGAAGCCAAACCGAGATCTTAAGCCGTTTATGCCATTTAATCCAATAGAATTACTGATTAAGCCATTCTTGCCGTGACCTGCGGATTATAGGGGACAGTGGAGCATAACGCCAAGGTCGAAACGTAGTACAGGCAGACTACATGAAAAACTATGTCTTTTAAATCGATACAAACAAAGATAAGAAATCCCACGTTCTTGCCCTTGAATGGTCATCCACTAATGTGCTAATTTGTCATAGACCGATTGATGAAAGGGGCAATAAATACGTCATACCTTTGTCCTGCCTTCCCCATAGGGGATATACTTAGTCGTGATTTACGTATTCTTCGTGATTTCTCGAGGAATGTTCAGTGAAAGTTGCCGATACCAATTTCTAGACAAAGATTCTATTTTCAAAACATCCTTGATCAAGATAAAAAGCGTCGTTCGAAAGAGACAATTCTTATAATAGTTTAAGTCGATTATCTGCTAATATAATCGAATCAAGTAGTATTCTCGATTTCATTTGTAATCGATCACGCTGCGCATACGCAGCGGAGCGTGTCAAATATTTCGCTCTCTCTATTGTTTTAGTTATCTGCGCTGATTTAATATACCTCTCCTTAATGGTAGTGTTTTGTTTGGCAGCTTTTACTTTTATTATAATTTTATATTGATATATGTGGGTATTTGAATGTGAAGTGAATAGGAAGAACTTTTTACGATCCGTTTCTCAATAACGTTGTATCTAAAGTATAATAAATGTAGAATCTAAGGGTACAATATATTTTCAAACTATTTGTCATTTAAATTTTAAAAACATTACATAAGTAGGTAATGCAAGTAGGATTATTATCATTATTAACTTACACAAGATGTTGTCGAGTTTTCTACTTATTACCTACCTACATGAAGCCGTTAAAAATATTTGACAATTCATGCGGAAACCCCAAATGTACACAAGAAAAACCAAATACACTTGCCGTTCACGAATTAACACCTTACCATCTAAGTTTTTAAATCTTATGCAACTGTTGGTCCAACTTTAAATGCTAAATCTATCATCAAATTTGAGCTTTGCTGTAAAGATTGACAGAATGTCAGATAGTCTTTCAGCAAATTTGCACCTTATTACACCGCGATAAGACTTGGCGAATCTTCAAGTAGCTGATGACGTAACGCGACGCCCGCCTCGACGACGCGATTATTTTTGGCGCGCCCGCGGTCGTTGACCCGGCGCGCGCGCAGTGAAAGTTGCCTGAGGCGCCAAGCCGGCTGCGTCGGAGCACCCCCTGATAGATCTTTGATCGACAACGTCCAAATACCTAATTTTATTTGGTGATTCATTTTAGGATGCATTAATTAACACTTCGGTCTTCTCATTTATGTACTGTTCTATTTATCTAGCTGCGGCATTACAGCCAAAATCAAAAACTTATGACAAGCGATATTTCTGGTAGATTAAATATTACTACTTATATTAGAGAATATTATTTTGATGAATATTTTCTACCGTCGTCGCGTCGACTGCGTTTCTGTCGTTATCAAAATATGCGGTGAAAAGAACACGCTAATCTTAAAAAAAATGCTAGCAGAAAAACACTTACTCACTTCTAACTTCTAAGTTTTTCGCGGATATATTTAGGCTGTATTCGTATATCTTCAGCCGAATTGATATCAACATTGCATAGTTACATTATTAGAAATTAAACAACATTCTACTGGGCACAATTAAAGAGTCTGTGTTAAGTCAAAATGCCATTAAAAAAAAATGCCATTATTATGACATGACTTCATAAATTCCTACGAACCTTTCAATTTAATTGTGCTGTTGTGAGAAAGGTGTAAATTTTTACTCCGACACTAATTGCGCAAACGCAAGTGTTACAAACAATTGTCTCTAGATTGTGGTGAGCTTGTGTAATGTTTTGATGAAGTTGTGTAATTATAATGTGATGCTAGCTGTTTGTATGAACGACGTGCGTAGCTACGTCTGTCTATTACTCATTGCGAAAATTTTACTTTGCGGGTACTGTGATAGATCGAGTACTAGTGTTGCTATCAATCAACGAGCTTTTTTCTCGTATCAGTAGGGTTTTCTTGTTGAAATTTAATGATGTTCATTCTAAGATCTTTGGTTTCGGATCATACTTCGTCATCCATGAAATTATTTTCTTTTCTGAATAAATCTGTAAACTCTGATCAAGTAATCAGTTTGTGATCAATTTCCTCTAAATTTCAACACATGCATCATTCAGTACCCAAAGTTTGCTCAATGAACCACCACTATACTATTCAGAATAATCTGACTCACCAATATTTCCTCCAACAATCAGGATAATAACCTCTCGTAAAGCCTCAGCGAATCTCATCTGGTTGCGTCACCTGCGCCGGCGCATCCCAAATGTCAGGTCACGCGTGCCTTCCGCCCCACAGCCCCTGTGTGAACGTGGTATTCTGCTTTACATGCCGGTGGAAAGCCTTTGGCAGGGAATTTCTCTTGGGAACCTATATTGAGTAACCGTAATAGTCACTCGGCGACATAAATTATAAGTCAACTCTGTTTCCTTATTAATCCCGCTTGGGTTAGATTTGTAATTGAAGGTTCTTTGTAGTTTAGAAATTACATTCTATGTTTCATCTTTCTAAAACATATTGACATATTTTTTAATCCATCACAACCGAATCCTGTATGTTTACTTACTTTGTTAATAAATTCTACACCTTGCGTTTCTGGTAACATGAGAGAGAATATTTTAAACCCACAGCCATAGCAGCTTTATTTCAAACACATGCAATATTATGGTTTCAGAACTCATACATTCACTGCTTCCTATGACCACACGTCATTGTAATACAAAGTTTCGCATGTTTGGAATAGGTTATGTTTCTAACCTCAATGTGGGTTTACTACCATTTAAAATATAACGTGTTGCTGAGAATACGACTTCCTGCTATTTCATGTAAATTTTAAAGGTTTTGATCATAAACTCTCAGCTTATTTTCTAGTTCCGTAACTTGACTTACAGTAAGAGTGGCATTTCGTCATCTGTAGAAATAACAGACACTCTTTCACTAAATCTCGCAGTCTTGCATGACAACAATAAAAAAAGAATTAGCAATATTTGATGATAATGATATTTAAATAGCGGAAGTGGAATCGATAGGCAATTATAAAAAAAAAAACAATCAATTCAACATCTTTACAGTGACTCTTAACTTTCTGTCAGTTGCATCATATGTTACCATCTATAGCGAAAGTGACGGCCGTCAATGTACACAATACAATAATAACGACTTTCCGTCAGCCAATCAATTTGACTAATAAATTGGGTGTCAAAACGCATTCTCTTATCGCCATTTCGAAAAAATTACGATGACAAATGGTATCTCAGCGTACGCGTGGTAATGCACTCACGCGCAGGAGAAAGAAACAGAAATATGATTTGTTGATTTGAAAGAAAGAGATATAGAATGGAAAACGAATTCAAATTAAAGAATAGTATCGAAATAGATCTTGATTTGTCGACTGCTGACGTGCGATCAGTCAAACAATGCACAGTACAATGGTAGGTGGAACTTCCAATGCCAAAATCGAAATTTGATAATAGAGATTTGACATTGAGAGTACCAGAGGGCCTCGAAAGTTGAGCTCGGAATGGAGTTAGATATCAACAGGCTTGTTAGTGAAATGGCCATGATCTTGATATTGGATTTCGTTGTCGATTTGATTTTGATACGGAAATGAAATATCAACAATACTGATACAATAGAAATTGTTATAGCTCTTGTTCCAATATGAATGCAATGGTAGGATTTTTGCATTTTGTTCTCGTGTGCGTCGTTTTAATTAATTTATTGAATTAATTATTGTATTTTTTTAAATTCATTATACTTTTCAAGCCTAGTAAATAATGATGTATTTTTATATCAGTTACATACATATTGACCAAGCTTCTCAGAATCTTCAAAATAACTTTTGATTTGAATGAAAATGTACAATTTTGATTCTTTAAAAGATTTATTCTTCCGCGTGCACAATGAAAGTTTATGGAAACCCGTTAACCTCTGATATCAGGGATAGTATAGTTAGCTTCTGGTCTTGCTTCCATACAAAAAGACTCCAATTACAGCTGCAGTACTTTCGCATATCTGTTTAGATGACCGTGGGAGCCTAACCCAGCTATCAGCATTGGCAGGACACTTTCACTAATTTCACTCCCTCGCTCCTGGTCATTACTAACATATAGCTGGCCTGTTTCAGCAAGTAGTTTGAGGTCGAGAGAGAAAGGGAGAGAGCGTTATCAACTTATCATACATCGGAATTCGTGGATAGGATTCCTTGGAATGAGGTTAGGGTTTGCCTTTCGAGTCAAGTGCGGTATCATTTCTGTATTTGTAGTACGTTTGTTTATGTGTTTCGTTTATATCTTGTCTTTACAATGTAAGTTCAATTGTTTTTACAATGCTCCTTTCACGTCCAAGCACATCAACCTCTTTTTCAAAGAGTTTTTATTTATCTTTCTTTTGAACACCTACATCAACTTTTTGCTATCCATTCAGTCAGATATCTTTTTTCAAATGTAAAAAAAAGATATCTATAGGCTTTTAGAGAAGTAGTAGGTATAAAAAATATTTACGCATTACACATACGTATCAATATCTGTTTTAATTGTATGCTCCTAAGCAAAAACATATCATTAGCATATTTGTATAAGGTCTTAGAATTCTATCCGTATACCAAATGTTAAAAAAACTGTGTTCAATAGAGCTGATTGCATCCGAATCAAAAAGGCGTGAATATGACGTCATATGTTTACGTAATAAGACGAGACATCTTGAATGTGTTGATGATGTATCTTTACATGTTTATGTTTAGTTTGGAGGAAGTTGCCGCTTTGTGTACTTTTCCCACGCTTTTAAAAAGATATACGATATATGAGTACTATTAACTATTTCTTGCATGCTGAACAAACAGCGAAATTACTGTTGCAATGTTTATGTTATGACTTATGGCGATGAAAATGACTAATGGATCTTTGACAGTCTTTTAAATATTTAGTCCCACCTGATTCCAACTGCAATTGAATTTTCTTTGCCTATGATTGTTTTGTGATGTGGTCTCTGCCTACCCCTCCGGGAAAAAGGCGTGATTATAATGTATGAATGTTTTGTATTTTTCCATAAACAGTTAGTACTTATAACCAACAATAGCTCAACCATGATTTCTTGCGCAGGTAACGGTCGCGTTTTCCTAAATTTACAATCGGCGCGTGCGCCGCGAGCTGCGCGCCACAAACTTATTGTATTAATTTTAATTAACTGTAAAGTGGGATTTCTAGGGTGATGTTTAGCTGGAGAGTGGAGCGAGTAAATCAGAAAAAGATTCATATTTTACAAAAAATTGCAGATATTTTATTAAAAGCTTCTGATGACATATCACGAACCTTTGATATTTTATCAAAACCACAACATTCGTGACCAAAAAATTCTTATATTATACCAAAAGCCTCTAAAATATTTCACCAAAAACTTTTGTTATTTTACCAAATCCTCTAATATTTTACAAAAAGTCTCTGATATTTTACCAAAATCCTTTGATATTTTGCCAAAAACCTCTGCTACTTTGCCAAAATCGCTTCCGCTGCTCTCGCCAGCTTGGCACGAGCTTCTAACTAAAACCTTCAGCAATAAACAAAGTCTAGCTGTTCGAGTCGCTAGTCATAACTCGAAGACTTATTCCGTAAACTCCAAGTAACTGTTCCCACCTGGTGGTGGCGATACCAAGATTTATAGAGGTCCCACCGCGGTGATTGTGGTGAATAATGGTGGGATAGGATATTCTTGTTTATTAGTTGTCAGCTGTGGAGTTATGGGGAGAAAATGTGGGTTTATTAATTGGTAGCGTCTTTTGTTGTTTTCGAAAGTAATCCAATCAGACTAGAAAGTAAGAGTCTGTTTGAGAGGAGTGCGAGTAGGTTGTGGTAGTGGTAGATGTGCCTAAAAGGTTAGAATGAGTTGACAGTTCAGGGCACCTAAAGAAAATACAAAAAGCACGATTAAACCAACCTCCATTATAGAATTATACTAGGCGAGAAAAAAACCCGAGTATAAATGGAACCCAAACCTAGAAACAGATTATGCCCGAACGGAAATCGACCCAAAACAAAACAGCATTCAGATGCACTGCCAACTAGGCTTTGCGGCTGCACGTTAATTTGTGCATAAATATGCATCTTAAATTTAAGCAACCTTTACCTTACCATACCCACTTACAAAACACATTTTCCCACCAAAAAACGCCCCGACATCAATAACTCGGATCCAAACAATAGGCATCTAATTGGGCGCATGATTCGCGTTACTCCGCGCATAATTCTGCGCGCGCGCGCACGATCCAGGCGGCCTTGTGCGCCTGCGCATCGCGATTATGTCACCGCGAATTAGAGTTAGAAGTACGATTGTGAACGGACTGTTGTATTGCTCGGCCTTCGAAGCTGTTAATCTGATTAGAGTTAAATAAGCTTATTGATTGGTATAAAACAGGTATAGTTTAATGTTGGACTGACAGCGATAAAA
The DNA here is from genome assembly GCA_029255725.1 of Scrobipalpa atriplicella. Taxonomy (NCBI): domain Eukaryota; kingdom Metazoa; phylum Arthropoda; class Insecta; order Lepidoptera; family Gelechiidae; genus Scrobipalpa; species Scrobipalpa atriplicella. Next base: position 36,926 of record JARACY010002094.1, read on the forward strand.
AACATGGAATGTATCAGACTTCTCTTCCCGAGCATAGGTAGGTAAAGTTCTGTAAAAGCTATTAAAAAAACCTAGGTCTGTCTGAAATTAACAAATTACGTACCCCTTAAAAACTGTCAGACAGACTCTGCGAAATCTGCTTTTACATGGCTGTTGATGCTCTGCTTACTCCGTAAAGGATATAGGCGTAAATTTATAGGGAATCTTAATGGGAGCTTTGAGTGTGGTCGTGTATAGTATTGTGTATTATCCTAATTACTGGTACCCAATCGAAATGACTCAAGCACATTTGGTAGCAGTTTAGCTCCAAACAAACGAACGATTTAAAGTTCAACGACCACTTTGATGATCTGCCGAAATGCCGACGAAAGAATTCGACTCGCATTGTAATGTAATCGATATTTGAATCGATATATTGCTATTTTTGTACTCTACTTATATCATCCGTTAGTCTGAGTTGAGTATTACATCCGGTTATGATGATATACCTACCTACGTCTCAGTTTTAGGTTTTTTGAATTTGTAGGTTTTTTAAATTCAGTATGAAAATTGTATACTAAGAATCTTTTTGGTAATACCTAATTTAATCTAAATCCTTCCCAATAAACACCATCTACAACAATACTATTCAAAACTTTTGAAGGTCTGGTTGCTTCTGGCTATACGATTCAGAAGCTCAATACCACAACCAAAGTTTGGCTTATTACTGGCAAGTGTAGAGCTGATTGAGTAACTATTACAAATACTAGTTACTTAAAAGAACATAGTTCATTATTTAAATTGTGTCATTTGTCGTCCAATTTTATGCACGATGCAAGTTCTTTCTATGAAAATTTCGTTTGCAACGCTTAGAGATATTCTCTCCTAGTCTTCGAAAAACTAAATCGTTATGATCATAGACAGTATCATAGCAAAAATAACAAGTATCATGCTGTCATATAACTTGGATAACAATAATAGCAGAATATCTCACACACTTACCAACTCTATTAGCATGTAAGTATACTTGTAACGGTTAGAGATTTCACACCACTTCACATCACTTTCGTCACGCGCCTCCCTCGGGCAAAATCCCACTTGAGTCCTCTCATATTAAACACTATTACAATAACAATAAGACATCATTTACTTGAATACTACTTATGTTTTATGAACGTATCATGTTTCGCTTTCTTTAAACGTAATTAGACAATTGAATGTCGCGCGTGTGTTGCCATCGCATATTCAAAATTCGAACGTCAAGTTTTTCTCTTTTTTGCAATGGCCAGTTCTTCAGAAAATATTGCTTAGTTTTTATTTTCTTTTTTTGATACTAGCCTTTTTATCGTGTTCGTGAGGTTTAATAAATAAAATATTATCGTTTCTTAAATCAGTTCAAGTCAGTCGTTACGAATCAATCTTCTACATCCTTTTTTAACTATTAAAATTAATGGCCAACTAAATACACGTAGATTTATATCATTTTTAACTAAATACGTTCCATTATAACGTTTTTTTGAGTTTCTAAATCTGTCAACATAATTTTTATAGGTGTTTGATGAGATTGGGAGTTAAGATACGAATTTTGTTTTAATTTATCGTATGGTAATGAGATACTGTCGTAAAATTAATTGTTGAAAGTTTGGGATTAGTCCTTTTTGTATTTTATTGCTTTTGTTTTGTGTTTTGTAACCTTTGTGATTAATTTTTGTTATTTGAATTGATAAAATCTAGATATAATAAATAGGTATTGTCCTTCGTCTCTTATGTTTTTAAATTATCAAAGTTGAACTATAAGTTCTGAACAATTTTTTTTTCTAGTTTGGTTTTTACAGACCTAAAACCTCGAAATATCAAACTTCGTACAAGTCAGTAACCAACCAATGCACTATCCAGCCACACGAACAATTTATTGAAATGCACTGACAATCCCCTGCAACCGTTACAGCAAAAGCAATCATAGAAACTGCATCGGAAGCCGGTCTAACAATAGCAGTAACAACAGTAGTAATAATAGTAGACAATAGAAACCAAACACCACACCTACGCGCTTTTACGACTAGAACAAACGATTTTCTCTAAGTGAAAACGACTGGTTTGCAAATCGGTTCGGTATTGGTATTGCTACTTGCTTCCACAGAAGTGCTTATTGTAGTTATTCAACATGTTACTACTCAAGTTACATTGCAGTTCTATCAGACAACTTGCGAAGAAAAAGAAAGTTGAATAGAAGGTGTCCGTTTCTTCTTCTGCTTCTTACTAGCGCTGTATTATGCACTTAATGTCGTGCCCTATCTCTCCTGCCACCTGCACGCAGGAACCTTAACTACGCCAACCAGAAGGCTATTGACGTGGCCACTTTTTGGGCGCAGAGACTTTGATTGCCATTGAATCGACAAGAAGATGAAAAAGGTGCTGCAAGACAGTCCACAGCGGATAGGTGGCCTGCATTGATAGAAGCAGTCAACATACTCTTGGGTTCACGATAATCACATTAATTGTAGAACGACATCAATTATTTCTTCTAGATTTATCAATCCCGCAGGTATTTAACCAAAGCTTACCTTAAATCATAACCTTATCCCCGGGGTCGTTCTTCGTGAAACCCACTCATAAGAAGAAGTAGGTATATTATTCATTCACTGGCTCGGAGCTACATAAATTACTAGTAGAATAATAAACATTACAAGTCGTATTACAAGCATCCCTAGTTTACACAACAACAGCAAGAATGGCAACGAAAGCTTCTAATCTGGGAAGTGGCGCAGGCGCAGCATAAATTGCGCTCGCGACAGCGCGGCTCATAACCGACGGCCTCGGTACAGCTGTCGACACAACCTTGTATTCGATTGAATATATTGGATTGGGGTATAACCACGCTGGATTGAAAATTCCCTGACTACTAAAAGACATAGAATATTCCAACTGCTTCGCTCCCCAGGCATACTGAAGAATACATTAGATAGGCGAGATGGGCTGACAACCTGTCACTATAGAAATACACATTTCCATCGGAAATTACCCTCGATATTTGTCGTAGCGAAAACGTCTATACTAGGCTGTTCGACTCTGCCTTCCCTGCATGGGATTGGGGTGTGACTGTATGTTTATGCTAGAAAACCTAGCTTTCTATATATAGTCAATTTTTTTTACTTAGATGCTCGCTGCTATTTCTATCTTCCAGTTAAAGTTATAGTCGTGTGATCCGTATTTTGAATCACAATTTTAAAAAAAGGTTAAGCAGCTTTTCCAACCAACTGTACTGTTTGATTTAGAGAAATTGAAAGGCGTGTCGGAGCTTTGTTTTCTCCGCAAAATATACGGAACCCAGATTAACTGTATTTGGTTTTGTAATGAAAGCAGCCGGCTGATTTGTTGTAGAGAAATTTAGGGTGCAGTAGGGCTAAGGGCTAGGCTGCATTGAGATAGGAATACCTGATTGACTTAGAGATAGATATGACGGATAGCTTTCGCTAGCTTCAAGGAAAGGGAAGTACCTGAATATCTAGTAAAGATATCTTTAAATGTTGTGGTTTAACAAAATTATAATTTGAAGCAATAATGTAAAAGTGCACAATGTATCTCCCCCCATATTCCTTACTATGTAGGCAGAGCGGCTACGGCTTAGTAAATGATATAATATAAATAATCCATGTATCTGTCCCAAGGAGATCTACCCCTATAACGCACAAGGTTTTTCTCCTTTCTGAGGAATCTGGTAACGATAAATCGTAGATATTCCTTTGCTCCCATGATCATCAATTTCAACCCCGACCACGTGTGCGCATGCACATATTTTCGTAGGTATCATCTCCAATATATCATCGTCTAACAAGCAGTCAGACAAAATGACTGACACTAACTAAAGCGCGGTCAAAAAAAGTACTCGACGAAATTCCAAGCAGGCCCCATTTCGGTGATACTGTCAATCAGGAATCCTGCGCATCCGAACAGCGGCGCGGGTGCAAGAAACCCGCTCGACAAGGCTTTAAAAGTATGTGGGGGAGGGCGCTGTATGTTAGGAGAACTGTCAAAAATGGCGTCGACACTATGGCGGCGGCGTTAGTTCCTTTTTTCGCCACGATCATTTAAAGCCTAGTCGTACTGTACATCATGTTTTAAACATGTTTCTCATTGGCCGTCCCGAATTGGGAGACGGCCCGGGCAAGTCAAAAAGCTCTGCCTAATTCGAGAAACTTTTAAATGGGTTCATTTGGCGTAATGTTGCGGGTAATTCTGTTGGAGGTTTACATTTATCGTCCTTTTGTACGTCGTCATTCGAATTTATAATTTGCTTTTCTATTTAGTGACTCGTATTAAATTAAATAAAACATTTAAAACTTACTGCTGAACAGGTAGATCTGGGCTGCACATAGCTTTATTACTGTTAAGCTAATTCAATAAGGTAGGAAGGTTCGTCCGTGCCGTACTTAGCTTCAGGTTACAAAAAACCTACTATATACGTCATAAAAACATATTCTTTTTTTCTAGCTTGAGTCGTCCAAAACAAAAAACATCTTTAGATTCTTGAAATTTCCAGGAAGGTATATACTCGAACGGAGAAGTACCAACTTACTTTTACTCGACTACCTTTTTCATCCAACCTATAATTACCTAAAACGGAACGCAGAACCACTCACTCGCGGCGCGTGCGCAGACCAGAAGCCGCAGACAAAAACAAAAACATCCGTAAAAGGACGCCTCGGACCGGCCGCGGAATCCCTGAATAAAAATACCGCGCCAAAAACTAGATGGCGCCAATTAGGGGAGAACCGGCAGGCTGGCAGACCACACTGGTGTGAATGCACCTTTACTTTTGTTCACGTCAGGATCATCAAGTCAGTTCAATGTGATCGGTTCTGTTTTGTTTTATTGTATTGATTCTCTGGTTTTCCTGGGCACTCCTTGTCCCGTGGTTTATTCCTAATCCTATGTATATGTTCCTATCAATTTACAACATTACATAGTTTGATAATGGTTCCTTTTCGTACGGTCAACAAATAACCTGATTAGTATCGTATTTAAGTGTCATTTGGACTTCCTATAATGACTAAAATCTTAGTGCTAACGTGCCCTCCATAGCCCGAAATCATCTCGTCAGACAACTTGTAAACCAAACTGAAAACAGTCTTACAAATGATAATATCAAACGGGAATCGAACCCAACACCAAAAATATCTTGTGTTTAAGAACAACAGCTGTAAATCCAAACATACTTGTCCCACAGACCAAACTTCCTGGTATAATACTAATGACAATACAATATAGTCGTTAGGCTATCAGTTCGGCTATCAAAATCTAACAACAACCGGACAACTGTTTCTGTCAATTAGCAGACCACACCCTCTCCATATTCGCCTCTAGAGTATTGTTTTGAAATTATATTACGACTATAGACTTCAGCACCACGGTTTAAGGTATTTTTACTTCCTTACTGGAAATCATAGAATTTACCAGCTGCTTCTCTTATTGGGCATGCCAAATACGTGACGAAAATGGGATTTGTCATTTGTTGGCGTTGACTGACCTCTCCTGAAAAGGCGAGAATGCGTGATGTAATGTAGCTGTACATATGTAAGTACTTATGTAAAAACGTCAAGTACTTGCATTAATCATTACTGGCAAAAACTTATCAACATTTATCTTAATTGTTACCTGTGTTATACCAAGGTCCACATAATAGTACACTTAACAATAAAATTAAAATATTATCTTCAATCAACCTTGCTCGTTGCCAAATTAGTGTGATCTTCACGCGGCAGTATACAGGGTGTTAATTTAGGGGTGTATTATTTATTTATATTAAAATAGACTAGCAGAAATTAAGAAGAGTGCATGATAATAATGTTGTCTTTTTGTGTCTTTTTGTATTTTACTACAGATTTAAGCAAATACGATTTTTAACCTTTTAATGAATCCGTTTTAAATTGTAACCTTGGACCTTTCGACACTATAATATAATGAGATTTATTAATTATAACCGGACTACGACTTTATAATCATGATTTCAAGTTTAAACAAAGGGTAATTTAATGTTATTTATAATTATTATATTTTAACGTTACTTATCGATAAACTTTGTTGTGGGTTAATTCTGAGATGTTATCCAGATCGTAAGGTTATTGTAGCCTCTGTGTTGGGGAATGGTTCATAATAAAACCTGTAGCGATTTTCAGATTCCCCTTCGGTATCGGTTTTGACCGGTTCTTCTTCATCAGGTTAATTTTCTCTGTTTCTCTGCCAAGCACATCTGTTGAAATAGTTAAATACTTATTATTAACTAGGTAAAATGTTCTTACTGGACAAGAAAATAATATGTGTGAATCTTTGCCATTGCAACCTTCTAACTATGCAGTTACGTCTGGTTGGTGGGCTAGCAAAACATGATGTGTTTGATGATTTATATTTACTGGGAATACTGTTTCGTATTGCTTTATTCTGGATTAGACTATTAGGGAACCTGTGGAATCTTACTTTTCTGTCATACAACGAATCCGACGCAAGCAGCCCGAAGGTGTAGTAGCGGATAGGGCCACTCAATACCTCCTGTGCAGTATGTCGTGGTTCCAATCCCACCATGTACCAATGTGTGTTTCGGTTTCCGAATTTCACATGTGAAACCTGCATACACTTACGAAGAAATTGAAAGGTTGTGTGTGAAGTAGACCAATCCGTACTGGGCCCACGTGGTCGACTAAGACCCCCTCGGTGGGGACGTATAATGAGCTGATGATGATGATACAACAAATCCTAAAGAAGGCACGCTTCCGTCTCTAACTTCCACCAAAGAATCTCATACACCCAACCAAGGTCAATATCTTATTAGTTGCTACAAGCCGAAGGTCAATTGCCAATGAATCGGTCAAATTGATTCCTACAACCTATCAACTACCCTCAAATATCCGTATTTAATTTAAACGTATTTTATTGTACTTTTATCTGTCGGTAGCTTTTCTTGATTGGATCTGTCAATCTGTTTGAATAGTGAATACGATTGTGGAATGTCATTGTATTGATTTTTGGAGGTTATGTTATTAAAATATTTGATTATAAGTTTGTATTTTTTTTCTTCCAGACAATCAAGATTTAGTCTGCATTGTCCCAACTAAACTGGGGAAAATCTCACAAAGTGATAAATTAACAAATATCCACATTGTGTTGACCCCCCTCTGGGAATCGAACCCAGGACCTCCAGATCGGGAGCCCATGGCTCAGACCACTAGACCACGGAGGCAGTTACAAAAGCTGAGTGAACTGAACATTAATAAGTCTGGATTTGAAATTATTATCAAAGAACACTTTATCAAGTTGAGATCCTTCAACACAAGCAGTTCTAGAGGGTCAAAAGCAGCGAGAATGGGATGCCTAGAATAGCTTTCCTAAGCTCCAGTGAAAGTCCGCCTCCGGGCGCGGGGCAAAGGCCAAGGCCGGTGTGCGCCCGCGCACCTTCCAGACACCTGTGGGAAAGTGCGCGGATCTGAGCACGGATCTGAAAAAACTAGCTTTCGGCCCCGCGGTTTCACCCGCAGCTTAATGAGATTTCCCGTGGGAATGAGATATTTTCTTTTGATGATATTTTATTTTAAAGTAGCCTATGTGTTAATCCAGGGTGTCAGCAAACTCCATGCCAAATTTTATTAAAATCGCTCCAGCCGTTTAGACGTGAAGAAGTAACAAACATACACACTCAAACACCCACAAACTTTCGCCTTTATTATGATTACACATTCAAAATTTGAGTAAAGATGACGATTGAAGTAAATTCTTTTTGCAGCCGAAGTTTATTTACAAAACGTTTTGAAGTTTTCATGAGATATATGAATATATGTCATCCTTCATGTCAATTTGACGATTTGTTTACTAAATTGCGATCTATAAAATTATGTAACGTTATAATTTATTTTTATATTCTTATTTTAATTGTTATATCTACTGTCGATAGGACAGCCTTTCTTTCCTTTTATAACGTGTGAAGAATAAGAACAAGAAAAATGTCGGAGACAGGATCTAAGGAAGAGGAAGTGGTGGAAACGGTCATGGAAGTCCATAGCATTTCCAGTTCCGAGGACCCTCCAATGGATCAATGGTCTTCTTTAGTATTATTTGAACGTAAGAAAAACCTAAAAAAAGAGGATTTTGCTGCAGGCCTGTACAGTCCGGGTAGTGGTGAAATATGTGCCAAGTACATTGCACTTACAGACAGTTCCGTATATCGACACCCCTATTACAAGTATCCCGCAATTCTAGACCCTGGCATAGAAAATGCTCTTCTTGAAAATGCAGTTAAAATTGTATATCCTGATGACGGACAAGAAGCATATTTAGCGGCTTGCAAAGACATGAACCAATGCCGAATTAAGCTATTTTACGACGGTCTTTTAACAGATGAAATAAACTTAAGCTACTATGGTGTAAATCCGCAAGCAGTTCTAGCCATGGAACAGGGGTTGAAACACAATAGGACTGTTAAAACTTTCAACTTAACTGAAAATTTCTTATCGCCTGATGCATGCTTCCATTTAGGTCGAATGCTAACCACAAACGATACTTTATACGAACTCAATTTGACCGCTTGCCGAATTGGCCCTGAAGGGTTGAGGCAGTTGTTGCATGGACTTAAAAAGAACAAAACACTCAGGGTTCTTAATCTAAGTCGTAATCTCATCAAAGACGAAGGTGGAAAGCATTTGGCTGCTGCTCTTGAACAAAGGCTTTTTATCAAGGAGATTAACTTAAAATCGAATGATCTTGGAAGTACAACTGCTACGGCCTTGGCTGAAGCGTTAGAATATTTCAACAGTTTAAGTCATATTGACTTGTCTTGGAACAATTTCTTTTCGCCAGTTGGTACGGTAAAAATGTTGAACATATTGCATGAAAACAACGATCTCCAAGAATTAAATTTATCTTGGAACTCTTTAGTAGGATCTAAATTAGCAGGTGCTATTAGAGTTGCAATGCTAGCTCCACAGCTTAAAGTTCTAAACCTAAGCAACAATAGCTTTTCAGGCGAAGATATTGAGATTTTGGTTGAAAATTTGACAAAAGCAAAAAATTTACGGACTTTTAATTTATCTTTCAATCCGCTGACCATCGATGATGCAAAGCTGGTCATCAGTACAATGAGAAAAGTTGCATGCAAGCTCCAAAATTTACATTTAGACAACATTGATGTTGATATAAGTTTCGTCAATACAGTAGAGCGTATCAAACGAATGAAATCAAAGAAAGATGCTGTGATAACATATGGTGAGGTCAAAATAAAGAAGGCGGTCTTTGGCCCTGATCCAAGAGACGTACTTATGAACCGCGTGGAATACGTGACGACGGCAAAGAAAACAAAAATCGACATAGTACCGATAGTTCTTCAGTTGGTGAAGAATGGCCGAGATGTGATGGATATGAATGAATTCCAGGATACGCTGAAAAATAACGGAGCGACTATGATCGATGCAAACCTGCTGGAAGCTATTGCAAATACATTCAAAGGACCTAGGAGTAAGTTTAAGCTTGTGAATCTGAAGCTGTTAGCTGATTTCATGAAGAGGAAGTGGCCAGATCGCACTCTCCCCCCCACGCCCCCGCCTCCTCCTCCACCAGAAGAGACTACTAAAAATAAGGGTAAAGGGAAAGGAAAGAAAAAATAGTAACTATTTCGATATTATTTTTACAGTAATTTTCAGGGAATCAATTTTGTATTAACTATTTTAATTTAATTTAATTTTTATTTAATTTATAATTTTTCATAGTTTTCTTTGTTATTTTTATGTTCATTTATTTTTTATGGTTTCAGCTATAAATTCAAATTTTAACAAAGTATACATATTTTGTAAATAGCATCGTCCATCATCAAATCATCATACTCGTACTTCGTATCATACTTATATTATTCTGGGGAATGACTTTTGGACTAAGATTTTACTTTATTACTTTTTCCAGAGAACTTTTTCATGAATAATTATACAAATGTTTCTGTATCTTATTTAATTTTGTACAGTGCTATTGTTATTAATATTGAATATTTCTTTGTCTTAATTTTTTGAATTTCGGCAAATTGTATTACAATTTATTTACATTCTTTGTTTCCGTGACTTAATTTTTAAATACTTTGTTTTGTATTATTTCCATACTGGCTTATTTTAATATTCATTTTGAAAGATTTTTGTAATGAGACAATCGTGCACTCATTTTAAACCAGCTTACGTGTATTATTAGTTTTACTTAATAGAACTTATATTTATTTATTTATTTTATTTATTGTTTATTTATTATAGTTTTGCATAATAAAATGAAGAAAAAAAAACAGTAGTTTTATAGAAGTTGCATTTAATAA
>JARACY010002095.1:0-47235 GCA_029255725.1 Scrobipalpa atriplicella
ATGGATGTTTGTTACTCAATAACGCTTCAATAACAGGACGGATCGGGATGCAATTTGGACCGGTCGTTGTTTAAGTATATGTATGAGCCGTTTTTTGACATTGGAAATGTCTTTTCGTTCAATTCAGTATAGGGCCCCATTTCAATTAATAACGACAGTTAAGTCAGCTACAATTTGAGCTAAATCTTGGCGAGATCATTATTTTTGGTTGACGAGATCTTTATTTCGGGTGACAGCTGTCAAAATAAAAACGGCAAAATCTCGAAAACAATATTTTCTCGGATTCCATAAATTCATTTTCAATGCTCTCGATAGTCGTGTAAAGAATGAAATCAGTTTTTTTTATTTTTTTTTTCAGCCGCAAGAATGCCATCGTTCTACGAACTCAGCTGTCAGTACGGGTGCACGTTATTATTGGTGAGTATTATAATATATGAGTTTCTCTAAAATATGGAGAACAAGATTTAAGGATCGTATGATTCGTGATCACATACAGCAGAAAACGAGGCCGTCTCCTTACGTCCGAACTTTAAAAAGTTAATCAAAGCTATGTTAAAAAAGTTTCAAATAAGAAAATATTTATATCTACTTACATGTAGGCATACGGGCACTTCAGAGAAAGTCCATCTAACTTCACTATAAGCTATCTAAGTAATGCATTATAGCGCATCTATAGAAACGATAATGCAGTAAAGCAATTGCTATGGTAACACCCTCATTTATATGCAGTAGCTAACCAAATGTAAACTAATAAATATGTGAGTTTCACTCATTTTACTTTTTATCGGGTCTATTCGCGATAATTTTTGGTGGTAAATCATAAGAATTTACCAGGTTCCCGACGTTTCAACAATGTTTCAATTGTTGTGGTCGCGGGTCGACTGAAGATCCAGCGAGATGTCATCAGAGCGATGGGCAGCTAGATGTTATACTACCCACATATTGTCTTAATAATTTTTATTGTTTGTATATCTGAAGATATCCCATTGTGTTTTCCAGAGCGGTTGCTCCACTCCCAGGGTCGTGAGCTCCGGAAAGCGCTGTTTACACTCAAGCAGGTGCTCCAGTCAGACAAGGACCTGGTGCACGAATTCGTCGCCAACAAGGGCCTGGACTGCCTCATGCAAGTCAGCAGCATGGCCGACCACAACTACTTGGACTATATCCTGAGGGCTCTTGGGCAGGTCAGCAGACAATTTCTAGTTTTTTTTCTTTTCAAAAATAAGAAAAATAATATAGAAATTCGTACAAATTCGAACATGGGTAGGAGTTGAACCTACGAGCTTAGGATACCGCCCCATCGATCTATCAAATGTGCTACCGAGTGAGAGGTCATTCCCTGACCGGCGTGGTTGCTAGCTATATCAGCTGACGCATAGCGAATAAAATAGGCCCAAAAATCAAACTCTAGAGTACTCCACAAATGATATAAATAGTTTCGCTTTTGTGCTCATTAATTTTACCAAATTGGTGTATTTTCTCATCGTAGGAGTAGTTATTTAATCAGATGCTTTTATATTTTAGATCCTGCTGTATGTGGACGGCATGCACGGGGTGATGGCACACAAGCGGTGCGTGCAATGGCTGTACTCGCTCATCTCCAGCAAGTTCCGCCACGTCGTCAAAACAGCCCTGAAACTACTCTTGGTCTTCGTGGAGTACACCGACCAGAACTGCATGCTCCTCATTGACGCTATCCATGCCGTCGACGGCTCCAACGGCAGGCAGCCCTGGTACAACGTTATGAAAATTCTCCAGGACTTTGATGCGTCGGACACAGAGCTCTTGATCTACGCAACTACTCTTATAAACAGATGTCTGAACAACGTTCCGAACAGAGACACCTATTACGACCAAGTAGATGCACTGCAAGAACAGGGCATGGATGACATCATACAGTTCTTTATGCAAAAGCAGGGGACTGATTTGGATCTCTTGAGGCAGTTGCAAATATTTGAAGCAGTGCTTCTATATGAAGATGGAGACGAGAGTGGCACGGCGCTCAAGTGAGTAACTAACTATACCAGTATTATAATAATGTAGAAGAAGATAATAACTATAGAAAAATTTGTAGGTAAGTTAGACATTGGTAGCAATTCGTGGTTGCAAAATACGCAACTTAACTGATATAAGTCCATACCTGGTCACTTTTAATATAAGTCCATACCTGTCACTTTCTATCATGACATGAGAGAACAGAACGGGATGGCAATAATTTTAGTTGAGATTTAGTTAAGTCGGGATGGTTACGAATCGGGCCCATTGTACTTAATAATAAATTTTCCTATTTTAGACAACTAGATGACTCCGTAATAAACTCAGTCAGGAGAAGAAGTCTAAATTTAAATGGTACAGAAAGAAGAAAGTCAAAAAGACAACAGATGAAAGAAAAAGGTAACCTTTTTTTATTCTTGTTACTAGTTCTCGAGGCATGCGTGTGATAGAAATCATACCATTGTTTGCCAATTTGCTTTTTACTGAGTTTTTTTCTCCCTTAACATTTTATGGAATGATTTGATTTGATTATCGAAAAGCCATATAAATATTTGCAGTTCATGTGACGTCATTTTTGCTTAATGTTTTAACCTTGACTTCTGGCGTTTTTACTAATAACACAGCCAAAGCCCCGATCATCACACAAACGGAACCTGAGATAAAAACTAATCACCGATCATCATTCCTACCATCTATCATTGATAACAAAGAGAACAAAGAGTTAACCACCGCTCTGAAGAGAAGAAGGGATCGGTACGCAAGACAAGCGCATCATATAATACAACAGCAAGAACTTCTAAATTTAAACAACAATTCCAATACAATTTACAACGGAATCTACGATAGCTATAATGGAAACCTTTCTAATCCGAATGGAAACTGTACCAACGGAACATATACCAGTACCAATGGACACACAACAAATGGTAATGTCAACGGTACTGATATTTACACAAACGGCATCAACGGATATGAAGAAGATCCTGCATACACAAAGAAACCGCACAGCATTGGAGATGTTATTAAAAATGGTTTGTTTTTTTCAACTAACACACTAATTGCGCATTTCATAATCTGCTTTTCTAGAATATTTTTGAGCACGAGCACCATCAAGTAATTCCCTACTATTCAATAATTACTAATATAAATTTCGTACCTTAGGTAACCAAAGATATACACCCGGCTTAAAGCAGAGATTGCAGAATGGTACACTTGGCCACACCACTGCTGCAGATGCTTTGACAGCAATAAGGCAGAAACAGATCGACTCTCCCGAGGTTAAGGATGATCGAGGCATCATCCTCAACCGGGAGCATAGTATCAAAGACCTAGCCCAAAGACTTACCAGCCCAGTCAGTCCCACGACAGAAGAAAAGCCTCTTCGTGTTGCTGATATGGCAGGAATTGTATCAAAAGCCAAAGAAGAATTAGCAAAATCTCAATCAAAAGGTACGGAACCATAATTCGGAATGAGTTATTCTGCCTAGTTCTATTTCGTTTTTTATGTTACAAAATCTATTGTTTTTTCCAGAAGTCATTAAAAGTCCCACCATAGAAATTGCGCCTAAAGTACACGAAATTAAAATCTCCGAAAACGACTTGCACTGGGAAGAACTGAAGAAAGGTTGTTTAAATAGAGAATTCCATCTATGTGATTTAGATTTTTCGGATTTGCGGTTGGATTCGGATGATGACGTTGATTTATCGGCAGCGTCTGCTCCTAGGGTGCCACCGCCACCTCCACCGGGAATGTTCCCTTCTATGGGCATGCCACCGCCACCAAATTGTTTTCCTCCACCTGTACCTTGCTCATTCCCTCCACCGCCTAGTTCCTTTCCTCCTTTCCCGAGGAACAATGTACCTGCACCACCGCCTAAACCGCCTCTGTCCTCCGAACTTTCAAATGACTCAGACAGTTCAACTATAAAGAAAAATAAGAAGACAGTGAAGTTATTCTGGCGAGAAATTCATGAAAACCCAGTGCCTGTTCCTATGAGAAATAAAGCGGGTGGACTCATCTGGGATGATCTACCCGAGATCAAACTGGATACAAACATGCTGGAACATTTGTTTGAATCCAAAACCAATGAGCTTATAATTAAGGTTAGTAATCTAAATCAATAAAGCTAGAGATATATTTTTGCTATGAAGCAATTATTAACTTCTAATCTTTCTTTTTCATGTGCGGATCGAATTTACAACAGGAAGTGAGTATTACGTTTCAAATTTCTGAAATCATTAGCCTTCTTTTTCATCTTCTGTCTTTTCATCAAAATATCCCTCATAAAACACCTTAATAACAATTTTATTTCAGAAATTGATGGAACCGAAAAGGAATCTAATATTAGATGCAAAACGTTCCAACGCTATCAACATCGCCATGAAGAAACTTCCGACACCACAGACCATAAAAGCCGCCATCATGAAAATGGACGCCACCGTCATAGGCCGAGAAGGCATTGAGAAGCTCTTGACTATGCTCCCGACTGAAGAGGAAAAAGTGAAGATACAGGAAGCTCAGGTGAGCAAAAATGCATAAGCGTATAAATTCTTTATCATCAAAACGTCCAGTAGGCAGACCACCAGCCAGATGGACTGAGGGTAAAAGTGCGGGGCATTGCGGGGGGCACAGGACCGTGGTAGAAGGCGTACAAAAGAAGAGACCTATTCTCAGCAGTGGGTAGATGTGGACTGATATGATGATGATTATGATGATAAATTCTTAAAGAACGCAATCAATTGATATGATTTGAAATACGTTAGTTGGCTAGTAATTAAGACATCAACATCATTATAGACATCAACATCATTATAAATAACACAATGAAAATGTTTGTTTCAGTATGCAAATCCAGACCTACCTTTAGGAAGCGCCGAGCAGTTCTTATTGACACTAGCATCAATAAATGAACTGTCGTCAAGATTAAAACTTTGGGTCTTTAAACTGGATTTCGACAATTTAGAGGTAAACAAAAAAACAATATTAACTAAACTCAGCTGACTAAGATAATATTTTTCTTTGACGTGTTGCTAATTCTTCAATTTCAGAAAGAGGTAGCGGAACCCTTGATGGATTTGAAACAGGGCATAGAACTTTTAAAATTCAATAAAACCTTCAAAGTTATACTGTCAACGCTGAGATCAGTTGGCAGTTTCCTGAATGGAAGCAAAGTGAAGGGTTTCCGACTGGAGTACTTGTCCAAAGTGATGGAAGTCAAGGACACCGTCCACAAGCATCCACTTCTCTACCACATCTGCGAAATGATCATTGAAAAGTTTCCTGATAGCACTGACTTCTTTAGCGAGGTTAGTAAATGATTAAAGATCTTTCATGTTGATAATAAAATAAGTAGGTAAAATAACACTATAATGTAAAAATTACCAGTCCTCTATTTGACAAAATGGGAAACCATGACAAAATTTTTGTTTTGTAAATAGGTTGGGCCAGTCATCAGAGCTTCAAAAGTGGACTTTGACATGTTGAGCGCGAACCTGCGCAAGCTGGAGACAGAATGCAAAGCCTCATGGGACCACATGAAACGAGTCGCCAAGCACGACAGCTCGCAGATATTCAAGACTAAGATAAACGAGTTCCTTACGGACGCTGCTGAGAGAATCATTCTCCTCTCCGTCATTGAGAAGAGAGTTATGAACAGGTAAATAAAAATAAAAAACAACAGGTTTGTGTTGAAGTCTGATGATATAAGTTTCTTCTTCTTCTTCACTCAGTACCTATTGGGTGACTATTACTGGCAGTAAGCAAAGCGAAATAATTCGGCAAAGCGAATGTCTTAAAACACAACAAACACACCATACTCATACACTTCACGAAACAAAACTACATACACATACGAATCACGTATTTATAGTATAAACCTTCATAATCGCGAAGTTCTTCTTACCAGCTGTGACGTGACTCTTTGCAAAGCAGTATATTTCCTGAAGCGTTGTTTCTTCTAACAGCAACTGCTCTAGAACGTAGCATTTCTTTGTTATAGATACAGCAAATTCCTGCTTTACTTGGGAGTGCCTCCGGGAGACCTCGTGAAGACGAAACCCTCCGAGTTTCTGAAGGTGATCGCGGAATTCGCGCTGGAGTACCGGACTACAAGGGAGCGAGTGCTGCAACAGCTGGAGAAACGGGCCAACCACAGAGAGAGGAATAAGACCAGGGGGAAAATGATTATTGATGTTAGTAACAATAAATAAAACATGTTAAAGATCGTTATTTAGGACCTAAGGGCGTTGTTTGTGCACTTAACCCACTGATTATAGAAAGTCGCCTCGCTAACTTTTACTCTTCTGTGACTTATCCGTATCAAATACATATCCAAATCATCATACAATTTCTAGGAAGGCTAAATCAGATTGGATAAGGATACGGATTGAATACGGATAAGAGCACAAATGCTCTGAGGATGATGAAGGTGGATAAAGCTAAAGATTTTTGCAAGAATCGTGGGAAGAGGAAGGATGTGATCTCGGAAAAGAGATTATTCAAAGACTAACTAAGCAAATTACCCATAACTTTTGTTGACAAAGTTGTATTAAAATTGTAACCATAGTATATTTTGCAGGTTGGCAACTACTCAACTAAGAACGGTGATCATACGGCCGACAGCGCACTGAAAGAGCTACTGAAGACTGATCCTGATACCGATAGCCTTACTGAGGGCAGGAGGAAGGCACAACCTCCGAGTCGCAAGATTCTTGTCAAGTAAGGACCTATACGCAAGGCGTAAAAAAAAGCTGACACTTTCGACTATCATCATCATCATCATCTCAAATACGTCCCCACCGAGGGGCACAAGCCTACCCTGAATTTAGGGCGATCGGGCCTTAGTCGACCACGTGGACCCAGTACGGATTGGTCGACTTCACACACAACCTTTGAATTTTTTCATAGGTGTGTGCAGGTTTCCTCAAGATGTTTTCCTTCACCGTAAAAGCTCCGAATAAACGTGCATACGAAATTCGAAAACATATTGGTACCTACGTGTTGGGTGGGATTCGAACCACGACCTCCTGCACAGGAGGCAGCTACTACTTACACCACCATCGGTAGGCTTAACATACGTCGCGGTTTGACCGGGATTGTCCCGGTTATTTATTTATTTATTAGAAAACGAAACATACATTAAAAAAAAAGCGAAAGTGGCTACAAAAACTCCCTGAAGGTTTATGTGTAACCACTACTCGTCACAATCAAAATAAAATATAATTAAAAGGTAAGAGAAATAACCAAAAGTTGACCAACCAAAGCAGCGGGGCATATACCAAACAATCGCGTCATCAATTGGTACATATAAATTGGTGGGAGTAAAACTAGTAGCAGGCGCGATGGCGCATTCTTTTGATGGGTCCCACAGCTTTGGCTGGTCAGCAGCTAGTAGTAAACAAGTGCGGAACAAAGACAACGTTGCAGGCATTGGTCCCAGCCTGTGGTCCCAGCGGCGACCTCAGTGAGGTTTCGTCCCGGTTTATCCGGTTGTCATAATCTTGAATTGAACCATTTTATTTATTTTACAGTGGAGACGTTTCGGCAGACGATGAGATCATAGAAAGCTTGGTGCGATCCGCCACGTCTAAGAGGAGGCCCATGGCTCGGGACAGGCGAAGAAATAGACTTTCCGATAAGAAAAGCTGTAAGTATTCAGCTTTGTGGTACTTATAATAAGTCCGCCGATATAGCTCATACATACAGTTCGGGGCCAAATATACTGCTCAAAGGCCCTTGGAAAGAGACAGTGCTATCGATTCTTTGAAGGCACGCACGATTTAACTAACCTTTTTTCATTGGCATTGCGAAAATAAGAAGAACTATAATAAGAAAGGGCACAATGCGAATTCCTAGACTATTTTGTACATGGAAGATGATTGATTATATCAGTGCATCTTAGGTGGAATTGGGCCTCATCCTCAGTGCGATTTCGACCTATATGTTACTTGAGGAAAATTATTCAGTTTCATGGGTAAAATTATTCAGTTCAACCTAAAACTAAGCTGAGCAAATTTTTTACATAAAATTTTTATAACTTACTCTATTATGTTTAATTTGCAGTAAACAGAACCCTGGATGGTACACAGTCGTGGCCGGGCCGTGAGAGTAGTCCAGGGTAAGTCGGCATATATCTATCTTCTTCTTCATACATACAACTCTCACTAGCTTTTTGCGCCGCAGCAGTTTCACCCTCGGCTTAATTTGTTATGCCATGGGAATCAGAAATTTTCCCGCTGTAAAAAATAGCCTATGTGAGCCAAGGTGAACGTAGTAGCTTTGAAATCAATCCAGTAGTAAAATCTTTGGATTTTTGTACCTTTCTTCAGCTTTCTTCTTTAAATTAACACCCTGTATAAAAACAGGTTGTCAGCCTTTCGCCTTAATTGCAACACACGGAAAACTCGTTTCCCTCTACTAATCCATTCAGTATGTCCGAGAAGAGAAGGAGCTGGAATTTTCTCTGTTTTTCTATCGCTCCCAGCCCCGCAAGCAAGAAATTAAAGTTATTTACATATATTTATTGACTACAACTCATTACTAGATTCAAGTGGTTAATATGATTAATATGTTAACTTCCACGCTGGACTGGGAGCGATAGAAAAACATAGAATGTGCCAAATGCATTCCTCCCGGGCATGCTGTAAAAACCAGCTAAGGGATTCGATGGTTTTGGAATATTGTGATTTAGACGATCGGCTGACAACCTGTCACTACACCAGAATTATCTTTAACAACCCTCAAAACTTGTCAGACGCGGCGAAACGACCTTTGTTAAGTAAGTTTGTAAGTTGTACGTTGACGCTCTGCCTACCCCATTAGGGATACAGGCTTGATAGTATGTATGTATGTAATTATGTATGTAATAAGAAATGAAGATTATTTATTGTATATAGACTAAATTATCTATCGTTTTCCGAACTTTTCTACCCTGTATGATTTAATTAACATTTTTTTTTTCAGGTCCCAACAGAATATACAACTTAGATAGTTCATCATAATAGTATAGTTATAATAAAATAATAGTATTTATTCATCTTAATTTCTATAGTATTACAATGGAATCTCATTCCCTGTATTTTAGAAAATATTTTCATCAGGACATTAAAAAAAATGCATTTCGCCATTATTATAACGTGCGAACCTACATGGAGTTAAACTAGATAGTATTATTTGTATAACTTTTTAAATAAATAAATTAAAAAATGATGTTTCTCAAAAGAATTGTAGGTACTAAGTTGAAATATATAATTTTCTGTGTTGGTTATTATGATCATTTTGTAAATCATATTTATTATTTTACGAACTTAATAAAATAAATTGAGCATCGTGGATTAAATTATTTCAATTTCATTTTCGTTATAAAGGGTGTAAAAAAAGTTATGCGTTCCTTTCAACCACATGTTCTACTAGTGATAACAAACAGCCTTCGCAAAGCAGAAATATTTAAGCTCGAAATAAAATTTTGCCTTGTCCATACATAATTGCAGATGAGGAGAGCATCATTGTAAGGTAAAGGCATTTTTTTTTAAGCAAAAATTTTTGTACTATGGCAAAGTTGTTTGGGATCATCAGTAGAACATTGTGGTTTAAAGGTTGAGTTTAGACATCTAGGCCGATTGCAGCCGCATGCGACAGGCGGCTCTGACAAGCCGCTGCTGCAGCCATTGTCATTGTATGAAAATGTACTGCACTGCACCGCGTTCGATCCTAAAGGAATGCGGTACCTTTTTTTTACACCTGTAGTTCTCCAGTGCAGTTTTAGATATATTTTTTCCAGAAGAATTTATTCGTTAATGTTCAGTTTCGTTGTCTGAGCAACCCCTAACAGTTTACGTGCTAAAGGTGGCTTCGTAGGTATATACAAGACGTAAAATTTCAAAGCCTTTTCCTTCTGCTTGTAAACGGCATGGAATGTAACGGATTGTCACCGGGTATTTTTAGACTAATTACCCCCTACTGAATACGATTCTGTGAGACGTCGTCGCATCCGCGTATTTCAGAAAGTCTGCATCCGCAACATCCCTATCTCTAAAGCAGTCGTCACGTCTAGCCAGAAAGTTTTCTAAGACTACTAGCTTTCAGCTTAATAAGATTTCCCATGGGAAAAAGATATTTTCCCGCAGTACAAAGTAGTCTATGTGTTAATCCAGGGTGTCAGTCAGCTAACTCCATACCAAAATTTTATTAAAATTTCTCCAACCGTTTAGACGTGAAGAAGTAACAAACATACACTCACCCAGAAACATTCGCCTTTATAATATTAGGGTTCATCGGGTCGTTGTTCGACTCGAAAATCCACTCGCTAAGAAGAAGAAGAATATTAGTTTAATATTAGTGTGATAATTTTTTGTTTCATTAAAAAACAAAGGGAAAAGATGGTAAAAACGATTTTTTATAAAATGTACTAGTTTATTGGACGGATACTAACTACTCTAAATATATAAAACTAAATCTAAAATTATTGTAAATTACGAGTCATACATTTACTATTACTACCTAAGGATGTTTTCGTGCATATTAGATAATTTTACATATTCTAATAATGTAATGGTCATGTTCACTTTCGAAAGTTATAGCAAAAATTTATAAAGGCACTTTACTTATACATTAAATCGCTAGAGCATAATTGGTATGATTATGAAAATCATACAAATACAAGACACATACAAGTAATAAAAACATACTAGGATGAGCTTTCTTTCCCCTGCTTTGAAAAAGTGAAGTATGAAAAAAAAAACTGTCACAAACAGTTCACAAATTAGCTGTAAACTGCAGCTATAGCTGGCTTTATTTATATGGGCTATAGCCAACTATAGATGCAGTTTGAGTTTTACTTAATCTTTTGTAGATACAGTGAGGATCTAATTAGATTCTATCTCTAAAGATAGTCAAATATAAACAAAGCGTCAAGTAATATATTTTTTGTACAATAGTACTTATCAATTCCATGCTTTCGTGCAGACAGAGTAGGTACATAAATAATTACTTAAAAAAGTAAACTTGTTTGATTGCATATTTGATTTTTAAGTGAGGATTCATAATATGTACGTATAGGTACATATATTGTATTAAAAAATATAAAATGCAATATTACAAAATGTAATGTCATGATATAATAACGTAAATATATAAGGTATCTTAGCAAGGTATTTCTAAACAATCTAACTAAAAATTGTTATTACAATGCATTTAAACCTTACATACAATCTAAAAAGTGCAAAAGCTACACTAACCTTAAAATAATGTCTATAATCAGATCTTCCAAAGGACGGATTTAATTTATAATAAATGCAATAGAGAATATTGTTTATGATATAAAAAATATGGTCATGGTTTTTGAGACTGAATCTTGTTGGAAGCTTAACATAGAGGGTGTAAAAAAAATTACTGAGTTCCAACCACATGTTCTATACTGTTGAAAACAAACAACTTGCGCAAAGCATAAACATATTATATCAAAATTTTTGTCTTGTCCATACAAATTGCAGATTAGGAACAGGCCAAACCTTTTTTGAGCTAAAATTTTTGTGCTTTGGGAAAGTTATTTGGTATCATCATAAGAACATGTGGTTTCAAGGAATGTAGTACTTTTTTTATACCCTGTATAGAATGATTAGATTAATCATGATCATCCAATTTATACAAAGTGTATAAAATTAGCTAATGAAAATGGTAGGGCAAGATCCAACCCATAAAACTAAACTACTTTCCCCAAGGAACATTTTATATCCCAATATAAAATAAATTTTGCCCTCCCAGCAATGCCAGCTGGTCTAGTAATTTTTTATGGGAGGCCTAATTCATTATTTCATACTTAGAGCTAGGGGAAAGTTGTGCAGATTCATAGGTTAGGTTATGTTATGTGGTGTGTACCTATGTATAGACCCTAAATTTTCATCAGCATTTTTGTACACCTTGTATTAATAATAGATGATAATATTGATCATCATATCAAACTTGGATTTGAAATACTAAACATACGATAATTGCTGTTCATATGCCTCATCCTCATTCCAGTATTCTTGTTCTGCGAATGTGTTGTGACGTAAGTTACACCACTTTGCACCAAACCGCAGCATCAAAATGATGACCATCAACACCAACAGAGAAAGCACAGCTACAGCAGGATATATCATGAGAAATGCCATGTTTATATATCACTCTCTCGCTTATGCAGCTCTAAGAACTCCTGGGAGGAAGTGAGAGGTTGTTGAGAATAAGAAGCAGGTACTTCTGACTCACGCTTGTGCAGGTCCTGGTACTCTTCAGGGAAGGAGTGGACGTACTGTATTTGGGTCTTGGGTAGGTGAGTGTACGTAGATTCCAGCTCCGTGAAGTCCAAAGGAGGTTGCTTGTGAGGAGTTGACGACCAAATTGACACAATCCAGCGGTTACCTGAAATAAACATATTTACTGCATAAATTATTTCATTCTTAGCATTGTGAGTAGCATTTAACTGCATTATTTCGTAGCAATTTGAGATTGGAGTTTGACTTGCTGTCTTTGCCAATAAGAATAAATTACTTAAACTAAATTTTTTGTCTATTCCATTGTTGTGGTATTGTCTGTATATGTTGGTGTGTCGGGGTAGTGTACACTAATTATAGGGTTGCAGAAAGGAAAGTCCAGAATTGTCTATACACTGTATTGTGACGTCACACGATATGGCTATGGATACGGAAGGTTGACCTGCCCGTCGCGTCCGGAGGTAAAGGAGTGACTGGCGTCTATGCAACGAGCCACATGGCACGATTGCTGACCTAAGCTGTCTATTACATTGTCGCTACAGTATTCCCCCCCTTTTTGAAAAAAAATTAAAGTGAAACTAAATTACAAAACAACCCTATATGAAACAGAACTACAATTTAAAACAATATAACATTCCATGATGCAATATGTTATCATGGTACTTCGCCTCGGACACGAACGAGCTTGAAACAATAACAAAGGTTTACGGTTACAGTTCATGGAAAAGTACAGTCCGTTACAGATCAAACATATGTAAACATTGTAACATAACATAGAGTTATATTTTATTACAGAATTACATTTTACTTACCAATACAAAAGTGTTTTATTTAATTTCCTGTAAAGAAAATTAAGTTATTACATTACATTCTTTATAGGATAGGAATACAGTAATAAAAAACAGAAAATAGGTTAAACTTACAAGTAAAACTTAACTCGGGATAGTGACAATTGATGAATTCACAAAACCACCCAAAAATAAAGTTCAGTTTATTTATCCGATCACTATAGTTGGTTCCTCCAGTTTGTTCTTATTCACTGTTGCTATCTTTCGAATACGTTTGACCAAAGCTTTATCAATTCTTGCATTGATTTTCTTATACACAAAATATATTACCATAAGAAGTAAAATAATTGCAACGATGATGAAGAACATATAGACATAATTGATTCTTGTTTCCAATCCAGACAAGTTAACGTTTGCCTGAGCCGTAACTTCGGCCTTGTTTTCCGATTTACTTGAAGGGTTTCCCATCTTACTAAGTATGAGAATGTAAAATTAATAAACGTCTTAACGAAACGAACAAAAATGTAAAAGTATTTTACTTAGCTGCAAAAATCACAAAAGTAAACTCAAGTAACCTAGTAAAAATGCTTAGGTGGAACGATCACGCGTCCACTGCGTGTTGCAAAAGGTTGCGACTTTATTAAACCTCGCGTAGCGTTTCCGCTCCGCTTATGAGCTAGTTTGTTGCTATCGGTATTTTCTTCATTAAATCTTACTTTCTTAAGGCATTCAGGACTACGTTTTGGTGTGTCTACTTGTGAATACTTACGAGTTTCCTTCGTATTGCTGTCCTTGGTAAGTAAGCTGTCTTCATTAATAAGATAAGCAGGTTTAAGTCTATCGATCGAAATTCTACTCTGCCTATTTGGTAACTGAAGTAAAAATACTTTATCGTTTCTGTCCAAAACTTTGTAAGGTCCCTCATAAGGAGGTTGTAAAGACTGTTTTACTAAGTCACTGCGAACGAAAACATGTGAACAAGTTTTGAGATCTTCATGAACAAAAATAGTGCGTTTACAATTACTAGAGTTGGGTCTAGGTCTCATATTTTTAATAGTTTCTCTAAGTTTGGCTGTGAAATCTAATGTATTTTCGATAGGTTTATCTATGGAATCGTAAAAATCACCTGGTAATCTCAAGGTTTGACCGTAGATCAACTCTGCTGCACTAACTCCTGTGTCTGCGCGTGTTGCTGTACGAATACCTAGCATTACAGTTGCAAGTTCGTCTACCCAAGCTCCATGGTCCAACTTTGCCATAAGCGCGGCTTTGAGGGTTCGGTGGAACCGTTCAACAGCCCCATTGGCTTGTGGATGGTACGGAGTGGTTCTTATCTTTTCTACGCCTAACAGTTTGACTAAATTTTTGAATACGTTACTCTCAAACTGTCTACCCTGATCCGTTGTGATTCTACTTGGACAACCGAAACGTGAGATCCAAACCTCATAAATAACTTTACTTACGTTTTCAGCAGTTATCTCCTTGATGGGGTGAGCTTCCGGCCATCCGGTGTGTCTGTCGATGATGGTGAGTAGGTATCTGTAGCCATCTTGTGTAGTCGTGAGTGGACCGACGATATCTACGTGGATATGTTCGAAACGTGATGCCTGTGGAAATGTGCCTACCTTCGAAAAAGTATGTCTATGTACCTTTGACCTTTGACATTTCACACATGTTTTAACCCAATTACCTACATCAACATTGATTCCTTCCCAGAAGAATCTTTCTTTCATTAACTTACGTGTTGTTCGAATTCCAGGATGACTCAAGTTATGTACACTATTAAAAGCGTTCCGACGAAAGTGATCAGGTAAGTACGGTCTGATCTTGTCAGATGATATCTCACAGTATACAGAAATGTTAGTGCCTGCTAAAAACATTTTTTTGAATACAAGTTTACTCCCGTCTCTGTTCATAAGCTTCTTCAATTCGGGATCATTTTCTTGTGCTTTAGCTAATTCTTCATAATCTATAGATGTGGGGCAAGAAATTGTTTCTATGCGCGACAAAGCGTCGGCTACAACGTTGTCGGTTCCATTAACATGCCGTATGTCTGTCGTAAATTCGCTAATGTAGAGCAACTGTCGGATACGACGTGGAGTATCTTTGTTATTTAAAAGTTTGGTAAAAGCAAAAACTAGAGGCTTGTGATCTGTATACAAGATTAGATCTCTGCCTTCTATGAGATTTCTAAAGTATCTAACTGACTCATAAATTGCTAAAAGTTCCCTATCGTAAGTGCTGTATTTTTCTTGAATAGAGGTTAACTTCTTTGAAAAATAAGCTATAGGCTGCCAAGTATCGTTTTTGTGTTGTTGCAAAACTCCTGCTATCCTACTGCTAGAAGCGTCAGCCATAATGGCGAGTTGAGCGTCAGCCGCCGGATATGCTAAGCAAGCAGCGTTTTGTAAGGCTCGCTTACATTGCTCGAATGCATCGTCAGCGTCTGGGCCCCACTGTAAAATTGTTTTGTCTCTACGTTTGCCTTTAGGTAACATTTTATTCAACGGAATTTGATATGTGATACCTTCTGGAATGTGTGGTCTATAGAAATTGATCATGCCTAAAAATCTGCGTAAATCGTCGACTGTTTGTGGTTTGGGGTAATTGATGATTGCTTCTACTTTGTCAGGTAAAGGTTGAATTCCAGCAGTACTTACCTCGAAACCAAGAAAGCTAATTTTTTCCTTACCAAATTCACTTTTACCTAAATTGATAGTAAGGCCAAATCTGTCAAAACGTTCAAATACTTGTTCTAAATGTTGTCTGTGCTCGACTTCATCATTACTGGCGATAATGATGTCATCAATGTAACAAAATACAAAATCGAGTCCTTTAAGTACAGTGTGGTCCATAAAACGTTGATATGATTGCGCAGCGTTACGTAAGCCAAAAGATAATTTTGGAAATTCGTATAAACCGAAAGTTGTACAGATTGCAGTTTTCTCGATGTCCTCTGGTGCTACACTGATGCAATGATAAGCTCTGTTTACGTCAATGTGAGAAAAAATAATTTTGTTTGCCAACAAGTAGGTGAAATCATGAATTCTCGGAATAGGATATCTATCTGGTTTTGTAATAGCATTGAGAGCTCTATAGTCTCCACATGGACGCAGCTGGCCATCCTTCTTTGGTACAACATGAAGTGGGCTTGACCATGGGCTGTTCGATGGTCTACAAATGCCCATTTCCTGCATGACTCTAAATTCTTCTTTAATTTTAACGTATCTATCTGGTGGTAAAGGTCGAGGACGTGCATGAACGGGTGGGCCAGTTGTCTCTATGTGGTGGACTACTGAATGTTTAGGCGTGTCCTTGAACGAAACTGGACGAATAATATCTGGGTACTTTTGTATTATGTCATAAAACGGGTGTTGTTCATCAATTGTCTTAATCGAAAGATCGTGATTGTGCTTAACAATTAAACCTTTAGTTTTTAAAAGAGTAGTACTATCTATCAAACGACGTTTATCTAAATCGACAAGTAACTTGTAAAACTTTATGAAATCAGCGCCCAAAATTGGTTGACGCACATCCGCGATGATAAATGTCCATTTAAATGAACGTCGTAATCCCAAATCTAAATTTAATGTTTTCACTCCATATGTCTTAATTATAGTACCGTTCGCGGCAAATAAAGTAAATAAGAGTGTTGGATTAATGTCACGAATTTTACGACACTTAGGAAGCACTGAAACGTTAGCACCTGTATCAACGAGAAAGTTTAGTCCTGTGATTAAACAACTTACAGAAAGGCGGTGATTTACTATGAGCATGGATCCGCCCGCCGTCGTCTCCATCACCACTAGTTTCCCTGCTG
Organism: Scrobipalpa atriplicella; assembly: GCA_029255725.1. Taxonomy (NCBI): domain Eukaryota; kingdom Metazoa; phylum Arthropoda; class Insecta; order Lepidoptera; family Gelechiidae; genus Scrobipalpa; species Scrobipalpa atriplicella. The sequence continues at coordinate 16,852 of JARACY010002095.1, forward strand.
CTGGTTTCCTTGAGGTTGGTGTTGCTGCTTCTTCCAAGCGCAAGGGTCTACACACTTGCGCGCATCTCCCCTGAACTTGTAGTGGTAGAAACAGATCCAATCTGCCGATGCTGGTGTCCTGCGCTTTCCGAAACCTGAAGGTGTAGACGTACGACTGCGTTGACGTTGATCTCTACTACGGTTACGTTGTACGCGACTGCGGGATCGTGAGCGAAAATGAGGGTTACGCATGTTCTTGATCTCATGATGAATCTGGGCTATTTCTCGTCGTAGATCGTCCATTTGATTAACTCCTCCGTTGCTTTGCGAAACTTCCGAAACAAAAACTGATTTGGTGTTCTCCATGACCTTGTCTGCCACTGCTGCAAGCGAGTTGAGGTTCTGGGTGTCGGCGACAGCAAGCACAGCTCTAACTGATGCCGGTAAGTGTCCTTGCCAGAGAATGGATAAAGTTTCGTCTTTAATCTTGTCTCGTGCTAGCTCACTAGAGATGGGTAGTGGGTAAAAACCCAAACAATCCACCCGGGTTAAAACCGGGTGATTTGGGTTATTACCCGGTTTTAACCCATTATCACCCGAATTTACGGGTGGAAACGAAAAATAAGTATTAAAGAGCTTCTTTTCGTTAAAGCTCATAGTAAACAATATTTTATAACACATTTGCTCGTAAAGGGTCTCTTATTACACCAATTTCAATATTTTATTGTATCTTATTACGTACTTGTGCGTAATCGTAATGTAAAATGCACGAGTGCTGTAAAACACACGAGTTTTTTTTTTTAATTAGGTAAAACGCACGGTTTATCGAACGGTACGTTTTTAAATCTTAGCAAAGAGTTTTTATGGCAGAAAAGTGGTCAACATTTTATAAATAAAATTTACTTTGGGAGATAAAGTATAATAAAATAAACATTTAATTCTTTAATTTAATTAATTTTTACAATAAATTACAACCATTTATCTGTAACAAAATCAAAAAAATATTAATTTACTTTATTAGTAATACTGGCTGGTTTTTGTTTCTTTGTACTATGGCTTAAAAAAGAAAGCGTTGATGCGCGCGCATCCTAATTTGTGAACGAGTAAAAATTATTTCGCGCGTTTTTTCTTTTCGCTGTATTGTTTTAATTTTTTAGCTATTTCCTCGCAAATATGTTATAAAACGTCGTACGACATACGTGCGGTTTGATAATTACAGCCTCTGCTTTCTTGTAGTCCTCGCCTACGGCTCGGGCTAGCAATATCGCCTCGGCTGTAATGAACAACCCACCGCACTTATATCGTAATGTACTATTACAGCTTCCCATTCCCAAGTATGTATTTCCTATAGGTATTATGAACTTCTATGGCAAGGGGTTAGGGCGGGGCAAGAGGGGTAGTAGGAGTGGCTTTTTTATTCTTGGTATAATTACATTACGTGGGTTTATGTTATAGTACCTACGGCGGTTAGCCGAAAAAGCTTGCACTCTCGCGTGATGGGATGAATGGGTCTCAGACTAGTTGTACACATCCTAAGATAACTTTTGAGATATGTTGCCCTGGTGGGTACACTCTATGGGTCTGCAGGCAGGGTCGGTTAGGTTACTATAGGAACAATTACAGTATTTTAATGATATAGGAGTGGTGCTCGAACAAAGTTTGGAGCACACCCTGGTCAGATTCACATCGTGGTGAAAAAAATCCAAAATGGCGGAAAACAAGATGGCCGCCATACAAAATACAAAGTCAGATATCTCCTAAACGAAGAGAGATATATGGAGAGTGACCACAGAAATAATAATACAACATATTCAAATACAGAATAGTATTATTCACTCCCACTACGAGCATCTGTTTCCACGCCAGACCTGATCAAAGTTCTTGATACAAAAAACCATTGTATGGCAGCCATCTTGGAAAACGGTGGATTTAAAAACCGAACTATAAATATCGAATTAGTACTTCAATAACCTTTCAACAACCAAATTGCAGCCTGATCGGAGCATTTTTTTTATCAGGCGCCATTTTGGATCCGCCATCTTGGATTTTCGTGATCACCGAAAGTTACCCACTATCATTTCCTATAACATTTATTCGAGCACTCTCCATCTATCTCTCATTGTTTAGGAGATATTTGACTTTTTATTTTGTATGGCGGCCATCTTGTTTTCCGCCATTTTGGTTTTTTTTTTAATTTGACCAGGGTGTGCTCCAAACTTTGTTCGAGCACCACTCCTATATCATTGAAATACTGTAATTGCACCTATAGTAACCTAACCGATCCTGCCTGCAGTGCAGAACCATAGAGTGTACCCACCAGGGCAACATATCTCAAAAGATACCTTAGGACGTGTACAACTAGTCTGAGACCAATTCAACCCATCACGCGAAAGTGCAAGCTTTTGTCCTGATTTTGATCCTTAACCGCCGTACTATTATGGATTTCCATTATCGAAACTCGGAAAATTGTACAAAATCAACGGAACTTTTAAAATCGAAATTCGGAAAATTAACTAATACACCTACTTTAGTAACTAGGTAATGCGGAATACCTACCTATGCATTCACGTAATTGAATCACTAATGATAATTTTAGCAAAAACTAAATTATTAACAAGATTAAGTTTTCACCCGGTCAGTGGGTGGTTTGGGTGGATTGAAACGGGTGATAATTGGGTTTTAACCCACGCTTGGGTTTTAACCCGGGTGGTTACCCATCTCTATAGCTCACGCATGCGAAGTAACAGCTGCGAAGGTTTTTGATCTCCCAATTCTAATTCGCTGATGAGCTTCTGTAACTGACGATTCTCGCTTTCTTCGTAGACGTAAAGTAAACGTTCTTTAAGTGCATCATATTTTCCAGTAGCCGGAGGTGTGATAAGCAGATCCGAAACGTGTTGAATTACATCCGATCCGAGTTTGTGTATGATGATATTAAATTTGGCTTCGTCTCCTAGGCGTTGCGGCGCAAGGATATTTTCAGTATATTGAAACCAAAGTCTTGCTCGCGTTGGCCAGAAATCGGAGATTCTGGTCGTAAGGGATACCGAGTGAACGTTGCCTGCTCCTGCTCCAGCTCCTGCTCCTGCTCCTGCTCCTGCTCCAGGGTTGCCGTCACCGTCCTCAGCCATGGTAAGTAGAAAGAGTCCAAAAAACTATAAAAAGTTTGTGCTTCACTATAAACTGTACGCGAAACGAAAACACGGGACGAACAGGTCACGTTGAGTCACTCCGTGCACTTATTAAAATGTTCTCGATAAGCCGGTATAGAATTACAATGCAGCGTTACTGCGTATGTTCAAAGTTCCCAACACGTGCACAAATAATTTCACTAGAAGGATACGAATTCTTCTTTCGGCGGTCACCAATGTTGTGGTATTGTCTGTATATGTTGGTGTGTCGGGGTAGTGTACACTAATTATAGGGTTGCAGAAAGGAAAGTCCAGAATTGTCTATACACTGTATTGTGACGTCACACGATATGGCTATGGATACGGAAGGTTGACCTGCCCGTCGCGTCCGGAGGTAAAGGAGTGACTGGCGTCTATGCAACGAGCCACATGGCACGATTGCTGACCTAAGCTGTCTATTACATTGTCGCTACACCATGAAATAAAATAGGTACCTATTCATCTTATTTTATTATCGAAACTATGGACTATCCTTTCAGTATTTGGATGGGCATGTCTGATGTGATGATGATCTAGACTATAGCTGAGATTGAGGGCAATTTCGCAATGTAAAACCTGAGAGAACAGAAAGGGGCAGCAATTAGTTCAGTTGAGATTTAGCTTGTCGTGATCCTACCGATTTGCCCTCAATCAAACTCAGTGAGTTTTGAAGCGAATAGCGAACTGGAGGTTAATAAATCTTAGCAACTCACCTGTGTGGCGATCCAACCAGTAGTCGGAGTACCGCGAGCAACAGCACACCACGTTCAGAATTAAAATCAAGCCCAAGATCACGGAGCAGATGGCAATCGCAATGTAAAACGGCGTGAAGTCCCCGACTTTCGACGGTATTGGGTTTATAGTTTTATTCCCTGCAAAGTAAGTGTGATCAACAGATGCCGACATTTTCTTACTAGAAACCGACCTGCCGAAGAAAAAATTCAAGTCAAGAATTTAGATTATACAGTAAAACGCCGCGCCGAGTTATCAAAACATAAAAGGTTGAAACCAGTTGAAACCGAAAATACATTGGGCATTGGGCGTTGGCTAGGCGTGGCACTTAGATGATGACTGAAATTTAGAATACTGATAAGAAAATTTACCTTAGGAAGAATCGTCGTGGTAATTCTGTGATTACTGCTTTTTGTTTTTCACACAAAAAGCATATTTTATTATATTCATATATTTTTTTGCAACAAGTGTTTGGACGCCGACGACCACAATCAAATCAAATCAAATTCAATCACAAAAAAAAAAAACCTTTGTCTATGGGGACTGTTTTTTTTTTTTCAGTGTTGCTATTTGAGATTAAATATTTACCCCACAAATCAATCAGGATCAATCTGTATTCATTCTTAGGCCTGTATTGATAATCAGCACTTAAGAATGACTTAAGTTGTTATAAGAAATGTCATTTCAGTACAAAACGACATGTCAAATCCATACTTAATATTGCTCTCATTCTTGAGATCGATTTATAAGGCGGTGTTCACATTGGGCTCCGCGCTACGCGGCATAGCGCATAATTGTCTATGGTTCCATTGTTTTCACTTCGCGCGAAGGCACGGAGCCAGTGTGCCATACCCCGCGTGATTTTCATACAAACCGATGTACTTACAAAGAACGATATTGCTCCGTCGCAATAAATGTCACATAGACACAGCAGATAATATGAGATATATATCCCATATCCCGACATCTTTTAGGTTCTCGCATACGCGTGGAGCGGCGCGGAGTGAACACAATGGAAGCATAGACAATCACGCGCTACGCCGCGTAGCGCGGAGCCCAATGTGAACACCGCCTAAGTGATATTTTGGGTAACCCGAAGTGCCTAGTTCCATTATACAAGTTCATTAAAAACACGTCGTACAAGGATCCTTGTACGACTAAGAAACTGTAAACTCTTGTGGTCCAAAATTAAGACATGGCTTAAAAGACTTGCATCCAAGCCATAAAATATTCAAAAAAAAACAAATTGATCATAGATGAAAAAAAAAATAGTGATTCAAACTGTGGATTCAAATGATTCAATCACTCACCTGAAGTTGAAGAGGTTGAATTTATTTACTTGTGCCGGACAGAAATTTAGATTTCGTAAAATACCTAGTGACCTTCCGTTCCGATACACTGTTTTCTGAATCAGAAGCTAACATTTATACCAGTTATTACTGTAAAACAAAGAAATAAGCAATCGTCATAGATGATTTACCAAAATACCAGATGTTGGTGGAGGACTCCAATGGCCGTGTTCTATCATCAGTGTCGATAAAAAGTGTTTTCGAATTTGAGGACTTGTAAACTCTAATGTTTGTCACAAGAAAAGCTAAGATGGATATATTCCAAGGTCGGAAATGGTTTTTGTTGCTTATGTTCGCCGTTTTTCGCAAGTTGGACCCCGTGGAAGGTGAGCCGTACACATGCCTAGAATAGCTATGTATGTAGATTTACTGGATAGACCACAATGCCCTGTGGTTAGTAGAGGGGCCATGCGACCTACATAGATGATTATACCGGGAGCAATCAGTGGAGACCGACCACTTACCCAGTAATGGTCACTTCACATAGTACCACTTGTTAAGTAGGTACTGCCAGTCCAAATATACCTAACCTATAGCTCGGCACCAGCACGAACCAAGCAGACATCGCTATTTCGGGAGACAAAAACAACTTTAGAGTTCTATATTTCTCCCAAACAGGCTTAAAAATAAATCTCCCCTCAAGTGACATGAGATGGGATTTAAGTTTCCTGTTCATGTTCAATGACATTGTACACAAAAACACACAATTATATGTTGTTATTGTTACATACATTACAGATAAAGTTAATCAGATACTAAATAGAATTAATTGCATTTTCTAGTCAGCCAAACAAGAGAGGTCAATGCTTTGTGAATAATAAATTTCTATGATAACAATCCAATAAAACTTTGCAAATAAACGCACAATGGAAGAGCCCTTTATGTATTTGTGTGACAACCATCAATTATTAACAAGTAGGATGCTGGAGCGCGAATAATGCAAGTGGTCCTTATACGCACCCTTTTAGCTCGGCGAATGATTCTTGATAAAGTTACAAACAAATTCATTAACACTTGGCCTTATATTAATTGTTCATTCATCCTCCAAAGTACAAAAAGTATTTTTCAACCGAGGAAGTAATGCATCATATTTTCTTTATTATTTTCCTTGTATTTGTATAATATTTTTAAGTTAATTTTACCCTTTTAATTGCATAACTATTATGTTACATTTTATGCAATTCACACTTATTAGGTCTGCTGTAAGAAATTTCTTTTTAGAAAATAAGCAGTGCCTGCTGTGTCTTATAAGATTTGAATTTTTCGAATTTTGTATGTATGTTTTTGACACATGTATACACTCAAAAACTACTACACTGATTTTAAAAATTCAACACCAATAGGAAGCTACATTCACCCTGAGTAACTAGGCTATTTGTTTACCATGGGAAAATATCAGATTCTCACGGGAAATCTCATTAAGCTGCAGCGAAAAAAAAAAACCTGTGTGTTTCTGTGTACAATAACCTATTAATTAAATAAATAATAAATTAGCTATTGAACAACAAACAATATACACATGAGTATGTCTAGTCGTCCAACACTGTTGGCTAGATAATTATGTTTTTATTAAGTCATTTATTCTGTGTTTGCAGGGCTAAAGTGCTATTGTAACAGCCCTACTTGCCCAAACTCGACATGTGAAACAGATGGATACTGCTATGCATCTGCCACCTTAGACAGTGGGATACAGAAATACACCTACCAGTAAGTACTCATATTTATTTAACCATTAATACAAATTTATTATGTTTTCAATATTTAGATAAAGACATTTGATTAAAATCTAGTTATAAACTGAACATAAATTTAATTATTTGTTAGTGAAAGGTACATATTTGTATTGAAACAATCAAAATTATATCAAACAGAATAAACAATTAAAACAATTGGCAGACTCAATTCAACACAAATCAATTTGTACAATGTTTTAATATCACAATGGCTTAAGAATATAATTTTAACCTATTTTTATGAAATGGTTTACCTATAGTGTGTTGGCCTGTATGCCAAACCATTCGTTCCCTCCTGAATACCCAGTGTACTGCAGGAATATTAGCACTTATTGCTGTAATACTGAGCTCTGCAATACTGCTGACAATTATGTGGCAAACCTCTCTATGAACGTGCAGCGTTCGGCCGTCCCGGGTAAGCGACGCGACGAGCGTTCTTCTACCTGACCATGCCGGTTTTGAGTTTGTTTGATGTACTGTTAGAATCATAATGCATCGCCATTTACTATAAGTTTTGTGTTGAGATGCCAATACTCTAACAATCGCTTTGATTTAGAAATATGTACCTACTAAGTGAGCAGGCTGCGGCCGCCACCAGTTTGTATGATGTGCCCTCTCTTTAACAAACACTATTTTCCGAGTGTGCGTTGGTTTTGCTTTAACCTACTAAACGTGATGTCTGGTGGTTCCACTTGTGGCGCAGCTGTATCCCTCGCAGCGTACTGATTCCCTACGAGCACCCGTTCCCCTGCTCGACGACGAAATCTAAGAATGAATCGCTGGTGATAGAATGTTGTCATACCACCGACATGTGCAATAGCAAGTTGCAACTGAAGCTGCCCGCGAAGCCGCCAGGTAGGAGCCACGCCGGCCCGCACTAACGCACCGCCGCCTGCGCCCCTAGCGCCGCCGACCGCCCTCTGCCCTCGCACTCCGCCCTCGCCAGCTGATCCTCTGCTAGTGCTTCACGCTCGGTGCGAGGCTGCATGACTGTTTTTTTTTTCTTTTGTGTTTTTTCGTTCTAATTTGACTAAGATTTCTTCCTTTAGACCGGCCTTGATCACCGAAACAAAATTCTCAGTTTACTAATAAGAATATTTGTGAATGTAGATGTTGGCACCAGGAAGCGATATTCCCCCCGGGGTCGAAGCCCATATGGTGTAATGACAACGAAAACCCCGAAATAACTTGCTGCGACACGGACTTCTGTAACCGTGGCATCTTTTATAGTACAGGTACGAGTGCAGTGGTTGTGCTGTCAGGGAGAACTGGGGAGCTTTGTAATGTGATGTCCACGTGAACGCGTGAGGTACCTCGTCCAGTCCAACTCATGGTGCTTTGAAGGCATCCCTAAGTCTAGGTAGCGCCCAACTGTCAAAAAATCATTACTTCCTTCCTGTAAACACAATTAATTTAAAATTTGATAGATCATGTTGTAGTATAGGTACCTACTAAAGATTAATCATAAAAGGTGCTAAAACTGGTAGATTTTCGCAAATTTTCTATCTGTTACTACATCGAACTATAAATTGCTAATTTTTAAGGTCCTAAAATTTAATTATCTTCATTATACCTTTGCTTTAATTTCATCTACCGGTTTTCCGGTTAATTGAGTTTTCAGGGAGTAATGATGTTTTTACTGTTGGATACGCCACAGCATAGGGGAGCCTCTTAAGGTGGCAACAAAGCAAAAGTAGCGCCACTTTTCATAATAAATTAATTTTATCTCAAATACAAATATATTCATGAATATATAACGATTTGCCACAACATGAAGTAATTCTTTCATTTGTAATCCATCAAGTCTTAATTTACACTAAGCATCTAAGCTTTACATTGCAAAAGCGCTTAGCAATAGAACGCTTAGATAGGTACTAATTATAAATTATTATAATATGGGTTATAAAATAGAGAATACGATATTTGACTACTAGTCAAATCAGCAACTTTTTATGAAAGTCAAAAAAGCTTTTTTGTATGAAAATACTGGCTTGTGACGTCACTGGCTTGTAAATATTGACTACTCAAATCAATAACTTCTATATTTTTAACTCGATTATTAAATCTAAATGTGCATTTTTTTTTCAAATGATGAATGAGACCCACAGTTATTTTAGCCATCAGTTTTAAGTATAAACATTTTGATTTTTTTTAGCCACCCAGTCAACATCCCCATTACTTCATGTTGCGCTAAATCGTAATATATTGATGAAAATTAGTTTATAATTTATTACGTAAAGTGGCGCCGCCTCTTCTCTGTCACCACCTTAACAGAACACGCCACTCTAGGTCTACTCTGTTAAAAATACATGCATGTTTGCGGAGCTCAGCAATCGTTCGATCAGCAGTCTTTGCTGGCTGGAGACCAGACGCGTTACATAAACATCGGGTGACCCATTATTTAAAGCAGGCCCATTTAAAATACAGGAACGAGCACCATGTCGTCTATAGCTGCTCGATTCATAATATACGAGATATTTAAGATACGGGCTCAAAACATTTACCGCATGGAAATTTTTTAAGGAGATCAAAATGAATTTTAAAGCATTGAGGCACAGTGTCTATGTCTAATAATGTGTACTCCGTAGGTCCTAACGCGGAATGTTCAAAAGACAAACGGATATTAAATATATGTAAGTGATCATAAGCCGGTTAATTCACATACTTTTTGCATTGCATTTTCTTGCACTTTGTACAACTAACAGCATGTATTCGATCCCTTAGTTATTTTTGAAATATATTTTTTGGCTTAAATAAATTTCTTTTCCAAATTTTTACAACGCTAACATTGGATCACGGTATTTTCTGGTATTTTATGCACCAATTTCTAAAAGGTTGGAACTTGGAATAAAATGTTATATGTGAAACTAATTCAAATTAACTCATGAATGTACAAAAAAACTACAAATTATTGTTTTAACCACCGGGGTGTTTTATTGTTCATGTTTTACAGGAAAATATGTTCTGCATGTGCTTGTGGTTTGGCATGTAAGGTTAATTAATTTGTTTTTACCTTGGTTAAGCTGCTTATTTTTAAAGTAATATTTTCTAGTTATCCCTTATTGTTTTACTTTATTGGCTTGTAAGCTTAATGTGGTGCGGGTTTAGAATAATCTAAATTTTATCCTTTTAGAAACCATCGATCAATTACAAAATCTCTTAAAGCATACAGAAAGTTCACCACCAGGTAACGATTTCCTTCTTCTTAAGATACAAGCTTTTAGCATTAAACTCATTTACAAAATTTAAAATTATTGTCTATTCTTTTACGTATTAACATAATGTACCAGAAAAGGCGACTTGTCGGATGCAAATTCATATTTCATACCAAAGTTGCCGTCATCAACCGATAAACTGACGTAGATTTCTGACTAAAGAGTCCGGTGGCACCGCCACGGCCTGGCGCGTGGTGCCCTGGATCGTGGGCCTGATGGTGGTGGGAATCTGCGTGGCCATCAGCGTCTGGTGGGCCAAGCGCTCGAGGAAGATGCCGAAGCGAGACCGGCCGCTGTTCCCCGCCGAAGACTCCCTGATCGAGCCGAGACTCCCCATTATGGGAACAGCTACCATAAGGGACATGATTGAGCTGACAACTTCTGGATCTGGTTCTGGTAAGCATCGACACGTCAAGTCTTCGTGTTTGTACTTATTAAGCTACCCGCCCCGCGGTTGCAGCCGCGACTAAATTATTCTCCTCGTGAAAATCAGTCATGTTCTCGTCTATGTAACCTCCCATATTACCTACTCTTAGTTAACGTAGCTTACAAAAAGGACCTAGATTCATCTTTATCCGGCAAGTAGCCGGCAAGTGGTTAAAGCGTGATTGAGTAACAAACATCTTTCGTACTTATAAACTAGCAGATCCCGCTCCTACGCGCGGAGTAGCGTTTTCAGTATGTTGTGGGTGTTTTCCATACAAACCGTAGTATTTACTACTTACAAGGAAAGTTGCAACTTCCAGCAGATCTGCTCTCCGTCGCGGATAAAATCTAGATTCGAGATATTCTAGCGATAGAGTAGCTAAAGTAAGAACTGTAGGTAGCTGAATATTCAAAGTAGCCCAGCCAAATTCGTGTAGAATTATCTATGTTGATCCCACCAAAGCAGATACTAAATTTTCACAGTTTGCTTTCAACATCTATTCGAAACAGCGAACTATAACCTAAATGTCAATACCTATGTTCGTTATTTTCGTGTTCGTTCTAAATGTAGCCTTTATTTATACATTCAACATACGACACTGTCAACTAGCGCCCTCATATGATATTCAGTATTCAGTGTTGACATTATTTAGAGTAGTTTCAGATTTATTCCAAGTTGAACTGCGTGCGATAGGAAAACATTATAATGTGCTAGCTGCTTCAACTCCCGGGCATGCTGTACAGTAACAACCAGTAACGGGATTCGAGGGTTGCAGTGTATTGTATTTCAGGCGATGATGAATGGGCTGATAGTCTCTCACTAAAGCGATACACATTTCAATCTAAAATTACCCTCAATTTTATTCAGACGTGGCGAAAAGGGAGCTTTACGCTCTGCTACACAAAGAGTCACGCCTTGGGTAAAGGCGTGACTTTTGTGTGTATGTAAAGTAGTGTCACATAAAACAGATTCAAAGATTAGTATATGGTAAATACTTGTGGTAAATACACTCCATATTTATGAGCATTTTTTCACCATTATCTTCCTGTTCTATACTTATATGCAATTACAATTCGCGACATAAGTTTAATTTTAATGGCGTGCAAACTACGCATTTAGGATAACATACTAGAATAGGCGGTTTCTTCCGCGGCTCCATGAGAGTTCCCGTGAAAGTAAGACATCTGCCTGCAGTAAAAGTATACTATTATTGCTAGTACACTACAATAGTTATTCTGGCTTTTAGATTTGATATTATTTTTATAGATTTTTCAATAGAGTTTTTGAGTTTCAATCTAACCCACTAATTCAAACCTGCTCCCGTCGTACTCTAAAAGAAGTATTATTCCAAGTTGGAAATGGCATGCAGTACTTAGCAGCGAACTGCTGCAGCAGGTAAACACCATTTTTTTCTGTCTTATATTCCTTGGGGAACTCGTTTAGTTTAAAATGCAATTTTTTACGTATCGTATTAGTATAATAATCTAGCTGTCTCTTCCTGCAGGCCTGCCACTGCTGGTTCAGCGCTCGATCGCTCGACAGATCCAGTTAGTGGACATCATCGGCAAGGGCCGTTTCGGCGAGGTCTGGCGCGGTCGATGGCGGGGCGAGAACGTCGCCGTCAAGATCTTCTCCTCGCGCGAAGAGTGTTCTTGGTTCCGCGAGGCCGAGATCTACCAGACTGTCATGCTGCGCCATGAGAACATACTCGGGTTCATCGCGGCTGATAACAAAGGTATTTAGTCTAGTACTACGCTACGGTCTCTTACATAGACAATGGTGGTATCGCTGCCTTTGGCCTAGTATTACGATCATCTGGCGCGCCCGGTGACTTCAAGATCTTCTCATCGCGCAAAGAGTGCTCCTGGTTCTGAGAGGCAGAGATCTACCAGACTGTATTCGCCTTACCTGCCTGCGCAATTTCTTAGCAGTCGTAGACTTACTTCGGTAGCGGGCCGCGATATTCAGACGAAATTCAAATAACTGTAAAATCATACCTACTACTGAAGATTTTTGAATAAAACAATAACTCCTGTATTTGTATACCCACAAGCTCTGCTGTGACAGACTTTCAATTCAAGCTAGTTTGCATACCGCTTCATATTCTCAATTCTACAATAAAATTCAACACTGTGTTCCATAGACAACGGCACATGGACCCAACTGTGGCTGATCACGGACTACCACGAGAACGGGTCGCTGTTCGACTTCCTGACGGCCAGGACCATCGACTCCACCACCCTGGTGAAGATGGCGCTCTCCATCGCCACCGGGCTGGCGCATCTGCACATGGACATAGTCGGGACTAAAGGTAACAAAAACTTCAAAGAATCTTAGTTAAAGTTTGCAATACTACGGCACCTTTCAGTTCTTTTTGGAACAACTCCTATCAGTTAACGGGAATTGAATTAGTACTTCCTCATGGTAAACAGTACCCTATTTCTTTGCCCAGGATGCTGAAATGCGATCAACAAAAGATAAATTCCTGTATTTTCGTTCCGGAATAAGCTATTCTCCCGTTTTGAAAAATAACCTATGTTCTTCTCCAGAGACAACTAAATTAATGAGTTTTCCGTCGTTAACAAATATAGCAATCTATCTGTTATTGGTTGAAAAAAAAGTAGTTCAAGCTGCAAAGTCAGTTCTGTTAGTTCAAAATCCTGATATTTGTGTCTGCTTCCACAGGCAAGCCGGCGATTGCCCATCGCGATCTCAAATCCAAGAACATTTTAGTGAAGAGCAACCTGACCTGCGTCATTGGCGACTTGGGTCTGGCGGTGAGACACAACGTCGCCAGCGACTCCGTGGACGTGCCGTCGACAAACCGCGTCGGCACCAAGCGATACATGGCCCCAGAGGTAAAACATTGCGATAATTTTAAATTTGAATTATAGTCCTCCTAACCGATTTTCGGTGAGGTTGGCTGATCTCCTTGAGATCAACCTTTTTTCCACTTTAAAAAGTTTACTCGCTACCCACGTCTGTATTTCCGAATGCATACAATACAACCCTCAACTCTTCAAAGTTAGAGTGAACAGGCATCTTCTGGATGAGCTTGCTCCATCGTCGACTCTTTTCTCTGTCATCCCTGACCTGAGCAAACCCATTATTAATAAAAACGAAAAACGCAAGTGTATTACTAGATGAATATACCTCCTAAGTATTAAATTATAAGAATCGTTCCGGTAGTACAGTTTATCTCTTGACTTTGTGGTTGTGACGTGGTTGTGACTACAGACACGCGCCCTCGTGTGCGTAACTACAGGTACACTATGCTGAGCTTACGTACACTAAAACAATGTGCGTGTAGTCTAGTTAGGTACATTTTTACATGTATGGCTAAGCGACAGTCGCGAGATAAATATAAAACATCTGTTTCACCTTCACCAATCTGTTATTTCCACTCAGGTGCTAGACGAAAAGATGGACATCGGCCAGTTCGACCCATACAAACGCTCGGACGTGTATTCGTTCGGTCTGGTGCTCTGGGAGATGGCGAGACGATGCGGCATCATGCCCGACGAGTACCAACCGCCGTACTATGACTGCGTACCACCAGACCCTGCTTTGGAGGACATGCGTCGCGTCGTCTGCCTTGAGAAGCGGCGACCGAACGTGCCCAATAGGTGGCATTCGGATTTGGTAAGTAACTAATGTAAGGTGAACTAAATTTTAGAGTATGAACCTCATAAAACTCTAAACCTTTTCCCGTAAATATATTGCGATAATCTTTTCCCGTAAATATAGGGCGAAATATAAAGAAGTGCCCTCCCGCTTCCATAAAAATAATACCAGTTGCTTGAGTCATTCGGCTGTTTCTTGAAAAAGTTTCAAACCTTAAAAGGCCAGCAATTCTTCATTTACAATCAGTACATTTATGGGTAAGGGATTTAGCGCGTCATACAAAAACAAGCTGAGAATTTGGCACCACTTGACTGTACTACCCGTCAAAATACACTAGACATCTGCCCTTTATATTATGTATAGAGGCGCATGGTTCTTTGTAATTCATTTAGAATATTGCTCCTCTCGCTCACTCGTATCGAAAAGTCACTACTTTTATTCACCGTGCACACTTTTTCTGTCCCATTTGTTGAGCATAAAGGATCGATCATGGCTAGTGGTTGGGTAAAAATAAAAACTTCATTTTTCTTACCAGGTTTTATCAGCGATATCGAAGGTGATGAAGGAATGTTGGTACCACAACCCTGCGGCGCGACTTACGGCTCTTCGCATCAAGAAGACGCTCGCTAACATCGGCAATGGAGACCACATTAAACTGTGAATGGTGTATCGAGCTCCAGCGAGTAAGTAACAGAAGGAAGAAGCTTTGCAGAGAGAAACCTTCGTACGAGCAAGCGGTACATAGTACAGGCATGCAGATGATGAGGTATGGTACAGTCAGCAAAGGAGATATCTAGTCAGGGCCGCTCGAAACGGATGAAGCTATTTCAGGAGATTATCAATGGTTTGTCATGAAAATTCGCACATTGGAACAGTTTGTTTACTGCAACAAATTTCATAAAAATCCATACAAGTTCCTGAAAAAAAAAAACGTTTTAAGCGGCTCTGTCCAGTTATCTATCGCCTTTGCTGACTACCTATCTGGGCCGCTCCTTATGCTTCATCATGAAACTTCATGTATTGTACAGATAAACGAACTGTACAAACATTGAAAATATTATTTAAAAGATATCTGAGCTTATATCGATTTTGAGCGGCTCGTTTTTTAAAGCGCCACTCACTAGTAACTGGAAGTTTTGACCTCGAAATTTCAACCTTAATCAGAGTCTTTTTCAAGAACTTAGTGTTCTTGAAAAAGACTCTGATTAAGGTTGAAATATAGTATGTGCTATCTGATCTAGTATGAAGCTTTCACTCTGTACTTGTTACTTACTCTTGTATGGTAATAGGTAGACTTCTTAAATTAAACAAAATAATGAAATAAAATAAGTTTTCACTTCACCATACACTCGATAGACAATTTGTATGGGGAAGCCAAAATATTTCTATCAGTTTGCGGGAACATGTCCCTTACACCCCGTATATTTGTACGTTGTTTACTTGTTATGTAAATGTTTTTATTCCGTTATCTGTTTGATAAACGAATCGAGCAAGTAAAGTTTAAAAAAATTCAATAGTTCTGTTGACCAAACTAGTGGGATTAATTTTCCCAATTTTCCACTTTCTGGGTTCTTCCACCAAACAGAATTCTATTATAACTTAGAATTAGAACTACTGGTCCGTAATCTAGAACCATTGTTTGTTATTAACAATAAATTTTATAAATATCCAATCTTTTACAAATATCCATTATCCCGCCGCGCTCATAAATAATTTGTGCTTCTATCGCCTTAAAGCTGCTATGCTATTTTATTTAATATATAAGATGTCGTGCCGACTGGGTCTTGCATTTAAATGAAATATGTAAATATATTCCTACAATAACCTCGCAGTTTTCACGCCATTGTTGATAATTTTGGAAGTCTACCTATAGGCACTGCTCTCATGACCTTTTGAAGATTTCAAATGTTGCCTATTGGTAAAAAGAACTTTTTAAATACTATTTTCTATCCATGAGCCTTGAGGCATACGAGTTCTATCTTTGGACTTATCTTAAGAGTCGCCCGAAGGTACGTTGTTGTTATTTTTACTTTTTTTTTAAAGAGCTTGAGAGCGGTGTATTGAAATGGAGTTTTTCGCGTCACAGTCTCCCAACCTTAGTCCCTACCTCATTCTACTAATATCACGAAACATTTATAATTACGTTATGATATGAATTCGATGTTGTAGTGATAGTTTCGTTACCACCTAGGCTAACTTTCGTTAAGGCTTATCAGTTTATCCATATTGTGCATAATAGAGTAAGTACAGGATGTAAAAAAAAATGCTGTTCAAACTTTAGGGTGTGGACCTACCCATGAAACTGAACAACTTTCCCAAAGGAACATAGGTCGAAATATGAAAAAATAAAAGCCCTCTCATACAAAATTACTTGAGCCACGGGCACTATTAGTATGGATGGGAGGGCCAATTATTTTTCTCATATTTTATTATGTTCCTTGGGGAAAGTTGTTCAGTTTCATTCTAAAGTTAGGTCAGATATTTTTTTTTACTTCCGGTATGAAGTGGACGAACAATCTTTTCTTTTTGTAAACTATGTTTTCTGTGATATGAATCGAAAACGCAGCTTGTTTTTTATGTTAGTTTCGAAAATTTTGTAGTACTGTTAATACTTAGGCGTTTAGAGCGTACAGTTTATTGCGTTAATTTCCTTTTCCAAGTTATACTTACGAAATATATTACTATGTTATACACTAGTTTCGTTATAAGTACAAGCGGTAAAACTTTTAGCTGTACATTCTCTGGTATGGTATAGTAGGGCACTGTCCTAACGATACTGTTGCCATCATTCCACTAATAATATTAACGAGAGTAAAAAAAAATGGTATCCAAACTTTAGGGTGTGAACCTACTACCCATTAAAATGAACGACTTTCCCCAAGGAGGTCGAAATAAGAAAATATTGAGTTTCAGCGGCTCGGGTCATAAACTGGTCTGTATGGAAGGACCAAAAATTTTCATATATCTCGACCTATGTTCCTTCGGGAAAGTTGTTCAGTTTCATGGATAAGTTCACATCCTATGTTTTGGTCAGCGCTTCTATACCTGTGTGTGTTGTACATTGAAAGGTGCTTTGTATAAATTACATTACTTTTTTTGGTAATAGACATGACAAAATACAGCTTAAACTATGAGAGGGTGGTTCAGCTAATTGTTTTACCGTCTGTACACGTGGGGCGCCTTTTCTAAGTAATGAAAAATATAAGAAGAAAAATATTTGGCTACAAATTTTCAAAAATTTACTGACTTTTTATTTTATTAGTAACAGTTCTAAGATCAGTATCCCGTTATACTACGATCGCTGAATGATTACTGTATGGCAGCTACTAAATTCATGGTAAAAAAGATCCATTTTCTAGGTTATAAATTGGACCCTATTGCTGTGCCCATTGCTAAGCAGCTATCAGATGTAATCAATACGGAAATATAACAATATATAGGTACAATCAGTCATTCAGCGTCCTTGGTAAAAATCATATTGTTACTTCTAGCCTATACAGGGGTTGTATAGAATACTTAAATAGAAAAATAGATATATGTCAAGCTGTGCGTCTGGGAGCTAAGCCAGTATTTCTCAGTTGTTGGGACGGTAACAATAAAAAAAAATATCTTCTTTAATATACAGTCTACGAAAGGTTTTATAACCCTCCACCCTCCACCCTCATTTGTAATAGGTCCTGCCATTTTGAGAATCACTGGGCTTAAGCAATCAAGGTCATTTCATTGGATGAATAGGAAGTTAATTCAGAAGTGGACGAGACGGGGCGCCCCCGTAGGTTTAGTACCTTTGAATTGTTAAATATAGATTATTACTTGTAAGATGCTTTGAGGGTTGTTTATGTTACATTCTACAGGGTGTTAATTTAATTGCGTGCCATAGCTTACGGGGTGTTTCAGTAACGTTACGTAAAAATAAAACCAATAACCAAAAGCCGGTATTTATTATGATTGCAAGAGCTGCGCCTACCTCTCGTGCTATAACCGAGCGCGCGCGAGGCGCTATCATTGGTCAATGCGACTCGCGATATTGGTTATAGCACGAGAGGTAGGCGCAGCCCTGGGAATCATCATAATAATACCTACCGACTTTTGTTTTATATATTTATTGAGTTGGATTTTTAAAAATATTTTTATAGGCTCCTTTTACGTTGAAACACCCTCTTAGTTATGGCACGCAATTAAATTAACACCCTGTATAGACAGTGTTCGACTCGTATTTGTCCTGGGTTTGTATAAATTAGTGTGTGAATTTAACTAAGACTTCTTTATACGTATCATCTCCTTTCAGCCTCTTTCCCATATTACTCGGGGTCGGCTACCTAATCTACGAAATACGTATACATGGTGTAAAAAATACAAGCGTTTCTTTAAACCACATGTTCTACTGATGATACCAAACAATTTTTCCAAAGCACAAATATTTTAACTCCAAAAAAAGTCCTTTAAAAGATGCTCTGCAATTTTGTATGGGCATGGCAAAATTTTATTTCGAGCTTATTTTTGTACTTTGCTAATTTTGTTAGTTATTTGCTATAGTATAGCGAAATAATACTATGTTACAACCAACCCTGACCATTTAATTTATACATTTCACAAATATAGTAAACTATTTTATTCGTCAGTCTATTGATGATTGATTTATAAAGAAGTTTTAGTTAAACTAGGTTGAATCGAAATGAAGGAATGCATTTATCTGATATGATGTGCATTCTTTATGAGCTAGTGAACTATGTCAAAAAACTAATGTTAATAACTCTATTCAAATTGAAAAACCTAGTTCACTGACTCTTGAAGTATACTGGGTGTGTGAATATAAAGATTGATTCCATAGAAGAATGTTGTAAGAGTCGAACTCTTGTGTGTAGGTGCGTATACATAAGGACTTGGTTCCGCTAGTATAGTATTTTTATGTAAAGTGCTTCTCTACATCATAAGCCAGCGAAGACCATATATTAATAGGCATTATGTATTAGGCTTCATACAGACGAACAGCACTTGCTTACTGCAGGTACAACTTGAGCTGTCACCATCTCGTGGCTGCAGCTGTCGACGCGTCGACGGCAGCCATTTCTGTTGACTGCAGCTGGCGACGCGTCAAAGGCAGCCGTTTCTGTCAAATAAAACAACAAATAAACAATTAATATGAGGTAGAGACGTGAAGAGACTATCTTTCCTAGCTTATCTATTTGGTTTGATTCAAATAAGGACTAATAATCCCTCAGTACAGTAAGTACTGGCAATAGCTACAGTAGTACCTGCAGTTGGCAAGTGCTGTTCGTCTGTATGAAGCCATACTGGTCGCGCAGGCCCAATTTGCAAACAATTGAATCGTATATTTAAAACATAGCGTAAGTTGAGAGAAGAAAATATTAAAATAATTATTATACTTTGGCAAAGTGCACATATTTTCATATTTATTCCCAACATTGAACTTTAAATGTGTTGTACATAAATCAGGAGATAGTCTACGTACAATCAGTCACAGTTAATCTGGACTAATCTGGTCTTGTGTGTAACGATAGAATGTGGTTGATAGTACTATAAAGATAAGGATTTTTGATAAGGACGTAGATTTCATACGTACCTATATGTAATTTTTGTAATGTAGGTTTACGAATTAATTTATTTTTATTACTTTTTTTTTTCTTTGTTATTATTACGAAGGTTGTACATTGAGTTAGGGACACTATATGAAGTTTACCATCTTGTGAGACCCACACGAAAATTTCCTTATAGAGAAGTTCTTTCTGAAATAGTCAGCTGCTAACTGAAACTTTAGGGTCTCCCGGAGCGGCGAAATCCCATCAAACGTAGGTAGTTACGTTTTCATTTTTAAACGGTAAAAACAAACTTGAAAATATTAAACATGAACAAAATGAGACCGAAAAAATGTTTTTTCGTGAATATCGCCTAAAATGTTTGCTCTCTAATTTTGTACTGGGTTAATATTTTCAATCCAAAACTAATTAGAAACATAGATACCTATGTTGCATTTGATTCAGTGTACAAAATGGTTAAGATTGGTCCTATAGTTTGAGAATGAGAGCGAAACTACGTTTGAATGGAAATCCGTCACTCCGGGGAAGCCTTAACTCGTAGAAGTTGAACCGATTTTATCCCATAAAATAAATCAAAACACCAAAATAAAAGCTTTTTTCAAGTGTTTATGTAGATAAAGTCCAGGGTGTTGTCTATGTCTATGACTATCTACCTATACAGGGTGTAACAGAAAGGGTAGGATATGCATCGAGAAATGTGTGAATCTACCCATGAAACTGAACAACTTTCCCAAAGAAACATAGGTCGAAAATCGAAAAAAAAAAACGTGACCTTTCATACTAAATGCATCAGCTGATAGCGTATTAAGTATGGGAAGTCAATTTTTTTTTTTCGTATTTCGACCAATGTTCCTTAGGGAAAGTTGTTCAGTTTCATGGGTAGATTCACACATTTCACGATGCATATACCCTTTATTTTACACGTTGTATATTACTATTTTCTGGTATCACGGTCCCATTTTTTGGGTATCGGTCTAGTTATTGTATATTGTATTTAGCAATACCACAATACTTACTATTTCAAAAAGGAGTTTTTAAAACCTCGCTTCACTGGTGGTAAATTTTATCTAGTCGATTATAATATTTTATTTCAAACGTAATATTTTGGTGGTTTTAGAATTACATACATACCTATTTTGAGTTATTTTTATGTTTGCAATCAACATGGATGTTTGTTTGTGATTTTTTGATATCTTTAATAATTTATTGTTTTGTAACAAATTTTTTTTTCGGGATTTCTTCCACGAAATGTTCTGCTGGACAGACTAAAAGAGGATTAACATAACACCAAAAAAATTTACAAATGTTTTATGTTGATTGCAAACCGTATGGTATAAGTTGTAAATACGTTCGTTTAACAATGAAACAAGTAAAAGATAACAACTATTTTCGACTAATAGCAATAAGCAGCAACATTCACCGCCAGACAAGTTAGACTGATATACACTTAGATATCCGAAACCCCATACTGGCCCCGTACAGTACGGACACGTTTACGACGAATAGGCGAAAAAACGAGCTAAGATGGCTGCCAGAATATTCAGAATAAAACTCTGTATTACGCTTCCAACATGCCCGCCCATATTCATTATATGCGCAGCCGTACTGTATGGGTATAACTGTCAGGTTTAAAATAAATCCCTTGTTTGGGTTCATCATTTATAAAAATAATGTTATAAATGTTATAAAAATAATGCATCAGTACACAAAGTTTTAGTCACTTTCTCAATAAGGCCGTAAAATTGTTTTTATATTAATTTTGTATGTTTTCTTTTTTATGTAGAAAAATATAATTTGTACAATGAAATATGGAAAATTCAGATTTAATAATATCTGATAAAGATACAATGTAATGTTAGTGAATTAGATATAAGTACAGTTTTTATGGAATGCTTATGATTTTACAGTCTAAAGGCTGTTAAGCTTCAATTGAACCTTCCTTCAATACTATAAAGACATGGTTTTTAAGATATTTAATTTATTAACAGGCTGATAATGTTGTATCTACAGTGTATAGAATTTTAGAGAAGTTTTAACTTAGGGTCGTTATTTGAGTTTTGGTGCGTATTTCAATATACAACGTGTAACAGAAATTTTGGGTATATGCATCGAGAAAGGAGTGAATCTACCCATGAAACTGAACAACTTTCCCTAAGGAACATAGGCCGAAAAACGAAAAAAAAAAATGACCTTCCATACAAAATGCATCAGCGCATTTAGTATGGGAAGTCAATTTTTACAAATATGCTGTCACGGTAGATTTAATAAAGAAAACGTTGAAATTAGGAATCATAAAAGTTATCATAAAGATTACAGAATGTGGATAATCATCTAGGTAGTTCTAAGTCTAATTCGAAAAAAGTAATAGAATTTATCATACCTCAATTCAATTTTAAATTTCACTTTATTCAAGTTGAGATGCGCACCCAAACGGAAACTGCAAACAAAAAAGGTGCTGAACCTAAACTCTGAGCTATTTCGTTGTGCGGCAGGCAATGGAGAAGGTGTTTGTAAAGTTTTGTTACTTAATTATTCTTTAATTTATCCCTCCCTCACGCTCCCTCTGCATGTCATGTATAAACAAAACTGAAACTAGAGGTCCCTTTTCAGTCTCGAGAAAATCTTTTTAAAGCTTATGTAGTCCTACCTGACAGATTATTTTAGTTTCTGATTACCTTTTCATGTTTTTAATTCAGTGCAAAACTAGTAACATCATAACATGTTGTTACTTGCTTTGCACTGAACATAAAACAGGGTTTTAAAATGTGTACCTATCAGCCCACAGCATACTCATAGTTTAGGGTAAACCGATTCTATTTTGCGATGGAATAGTTATTACGGTTATAAGTGTAAGATGCGATGATGTTTTAGATGTTAAGCCTTAGGTCGAGTTCAAATTGATGTCCTTAAAACTGAAATGTACAAGCGACTACCTTAATGGTATGCGTCGATTTGATGAGCAATACCATGAAGTACAAGATAAACTATCTGCAATAAATGACGTAGGGGAAGCTACATCATATTAGGACCATAAAATGAAAATGAGACTACTTATATTATGTAAATACCATTTATTTAAATACCCATTGTATAAGTTTTATTAATTGGTTATGGAGTGGAATAATTAACTACCTAATTTAATAATAAAACAAGTGTTTTATAAAGACGCGTTTTATTTCGATTTATTATTTAAGTATATTGCATAAATGACGGCGAAGACATCAGTAGTCGAAGAACATTAGTTGGTCAAAATTTTGACAATTTGGTTGATATCTTACTTAGGATTCTCTTCATACAGACGACTTGCCAACTGCAGTGCAGGTACGACTGCAGCCGTCGACATACCGACTATTGACGGGTGCAGTCGTACCTGCAGTTGGCAAGTGCTGTTCGTCTGTATGAAGCTTACCCTACATTAGCGTCAATTCTCGCGGCTCAGTCAATTTCTTAATTTTGACATAAGAACAGGATAGATTAGAATTAAAATCCTGCGGCGAGAATTACGCCATTAGCACAGAGCAACTCCCAGTTCTAAACAACATTGTTCCAACCAAAGTTCATCGTCTACGGAGCCTCCTTTTGATAATATTATATCTCCATTATATAAAATATTTAATAACAATAAAGTAGGTACACATACAAATACAAAGAACAGATCCTTTAAAATTCGTCGACATACATTTAAAAAAAAAAAAACATAAAATTACATTATCCTTGTACTTGTTGATGAAGCAAGTGCAAGAGTAGTCTCAATCTCTTATTTTGATAGCATTCTGAAGGGAATGCTGCCACATCATATTATTTTTGTGTGGAAAGACTACAGTAATATTTGAACCTGTTCATAAAGACATTAATTTGATATTCCACACCTTAAATATATTTTACACACCTCTGCATTATTATATCAACATAATGTATCAAGGAACTTGCGTTTAAAGCAAGAAAATAATCCCAAGGGATTTAAAGTTGTATGGAAATCCTTAATAGCCCAAGGGTTATTATGTGATTTGAATTTGGAATGTCATGTGAACTACTAAGAAAATAATTTTCAGAAAAAAAAAATATGGCTGTGTGTGTATTAAAACTGTTGCCACACTCTCCTTCTGCGCCTCCCGGCGAGTGTAAAAAGGCTGTATGACTAGTTATCTGTATGTGCTCTTTGCTTTGTATAAAAAAAAGAAACTAAAAAAAAGAAAACGCGGTTTGATTTTGCAAAAGTTTTTCTCTCATTGATTATTACTTCCATTTCGTAAATTGTCGAGTGAAATTAATATTTTGACTCCAGAAGACATTGTGACTAGTATTTTATCGTATTTTGTTATTTATGTTGAATATGTTAAATACGATCAATTCGTTTTTTGGAAAAATACGTAGGTACCTAGTGGATTGTGAACGTGAAGTGTAGTTCAGTGAGTGTGAATTGACTTTCGGATCTGTTGCTTCTGGTATGTTTTCAATATTTATTTATGTATCAATATTACATGATTAGGTATATTTCTGAGCTTTATTATCTTACAGACGCCTGCCACCGTCTAAGTAATCTGTGCAGTAGGTGTGTAAAATATAGTATGCTCCTCGGGAATAAATGTGTCTTCGCCTTGGGCAGACTTGAATCCCTCGCTACATTCAGGATTCTTGTCATAATTCCCTCGCTTCGCTCAGGAATTAAAGATTTAATTCCCTCGCTGCGCTCGGGAATTAATCCTAGAATCCTTCATTCCGCTCAGGATGCAATATGCTGCCCGTGACGTTAGACACTGCTTTATTCCCTCGTTGCCTAATATACTAATGTTTATTCCGTACAGAAAAAAAATATGACATCGACGTAGAAATATTTTCTCTAAGAATGCTGTAATCTAAGATCAAACGAAGAGATCAAGACTTGAGACAAGGAGCACACGACACTGTCTAAACATTTGGAAGGGGTCTCGTTCTAGTTTATTTAAAATTTTATGAAATATCGGAAAAAATGCGTAATTTATAATTTCACGAAAACAATACCTAACTCCTAATCCTATTTTTTCGTTACAATATTTAAATACATTATCAGTAACTTGTATATAAAATAAAGCTATCAGTATATCATCTTAATAATGTGTATGTTTTTATTGATATAAATATTTTCTCTAACACAAGGCACACGAAAGATAATTAATAATTATAGCATACTATTTATTTCTACTATCTTATTTGATGAAATGCACCGAAACCCTGAAACAGTCCATAAAAATACGTCATAATGGTGGTGATTCTATTCTACTACGTACTCGTACGTCTTATTTAGATAGATCGTGGAGATTCTGACCAAGCGCATATTTAGCATCATTTTACAAAATGTGGTTGGTACCGATTCGGCGAAAGCACGATCGAACTAAAATAAGACCATACCTGTCGTAATTTTCTGTTATGATGAGAGAATAGAAAAGGACAGCGTTCAAATCCAATCCTGTCAAATCAAGAATCTATGTTATAGCATGACCACTGACTAAATAATTATTAATATAATAATTTATTATAAATTATAATCCTGTCAGTTTAAGAATCTATGGACAGTTAAGTCGTGATGTAAACTTGTAACGACTGAATGACATGTAAATCCTTTAAAAAATTTGTACGTACGAGCAGTCTTTACTGCCGTCCTTTTCTGTTCACTAAAGACACAAAATGACAGGTATGGTTTTATTTTAGTTAAGATGTGCTTGTTTTCGATTCGACGCCAATGTTACTTATTTTAGGCGATTATGCCCGTATTACACATTAATGTAATGTATAAAAATGACAACACTTACTGTATTTGACTGTGCTAAAATATTAATCCATTTCATAGTATTCTAAATGCAGAGAACTATTCTAATATATCAATAGTTCTATAACCTGATCTTTCTTTTTCCTTTTTACACACTGCTAAATATTACAAAAATTATATTTATATTATTATAACAAAATTATACTCATTTTAAACAGCAGTACAATATATAATTGTGTGAACCACAACACGCGCAAATGGTCGTGCCACACACAGTATGATGTCAAGTACTAAATATACAAATACATAAGGACATACCCTACAGTACTCGGCGGATATTCCTAAAGGTCGATGTGCAATATAAACTGCCGAATGTGGCCGAATACAATACTTCCTTTATAAAAAGCTGTAAAATAGTTTTGTATTATTATGCCAATTATTTTATTATGCGAGAAGCTACCATCTTTCTACTAAAAATAAAAAGAATCATACTAGGTTTTTCCCGAATTTCACGGGTGGGCCTACCTACCTAATCTAGGGGATTGGATGTTTGGAAAATATGGCTTACATTACTTTATACACGCTGTATATTTTTAATAAAACTATTTTGCTACCAATAAGGCTGCCATAACGACGCTCCCGGTTTCATGAAAAATCCTTGAGAAACGTGTCGAAGTTTAGTATAAGTTTAGACCACACTAAGACGTCGCGACGCGACACGCGACATGGCACGACAACTCAATTTATAAAAAAAATTATAACTTCGCCACGCAGTGTCGCGCCGCATTTTCATACAAAAATTCTGTTGTCGCGCTGCGTCGAGCCGTGCCGCGTCGCGTCGCGTGCTCGTAATGCGGTCTAAAGGTTAGACCGCTCTAGGACGTAGATGCAGCGGAGCGGGCGACGCGGCGCGGCACGGCGCGACAAATGATTCTTTTTATGAAAATGTATGAGACATCCCGCACTGCAGCAAAAACTGTCAAATATATAAACTGACATTGCCGCCGCGCCGTCCCGCTCCGCAGCAGCTACGTTCTAGTGCGGTCTAACCTTAAGACTGCGTTTTACAACTAATAAAAAAGGCTGCACTTACAATGAGAGAACGAAAAAATCAGTCGCTAACATTACATACGTATACATATATCTATATACATACGTATATCTGAATATTAACTTCTTATTTTTTTTCTCTAGTCCACATGCTCTGCTAATGACAACAAACAACCCCCCAAAGCATAAAAAATCTATTTATAAAATTACTCATTTCTATAATAAAATATATAAGTATTGCATAGAAATAAAGTCTTGACTTCATATATTTAAAATGTACTGATCTACTGATTTCTAAATGTAAGTATAAATTTGTTTATTTTTCGCGTGGTACTGAATGGAGGTTCATTATTTCAAATTAATTCGTTATTATTTCATAAATAAAATCTATATAAATAAGGCTTCATACAGCCGAACAGTTGCCTAAGACATGGAAACTACGAATAATAGAAATGTATACTAATAATAATTTTACATCAAACTACCACAGCCTCCATATAATTCATATAGCCATTCGGGGAAACTATTATTTTCAAAATGATGCTTATATTAATTATTAGCGAATTCTACGCTGTGCCTACCCTGTAAAGGATGAAGCGCGGTTTTATTTCACCACATGATTAGCCAAGTTTTCTCGCCATCATGACAAAACTTTGATAACTAGTAAATATCAACGTGTTTATACTGGGTGGTGAGGGCACAACCTAACTAAATCTTGACTAAAATTATTGCCGTCCCTTTCTGATCTCTCTTGCTAAAAAGTTTATATTAGTTAAGTGGTGTCTTTTGCAAATAATACGACTCAACAATTAAGCAGATACTTTTCTTTTTCTTTTATGAGAAGACAGAAAGAGAGGGCAATCATTTTAGTTCAGATATAGTTTTGTCGTGTAATTACCGAATTGGCCTCAACGTGCAACATTTATTGCCTTGTACTGTACATTCTGCGTCGCATTTCCACTGCTTTGCTTTCTTCTTTCAATAATAAAATAAATGTTTTTAGCATAATCGGTCCGAAGACAAAACATCATTTATGATTGTGATTAGGACACATGGAATACCTACTTTCAAATTATTTTTGACTTCCACTAACGTAACAACAGAAATGCAGTTGATATCCTTTTTCTTACGGTTTTCGCAGTATGCTACAACTCATTTATTATTTGTACTTATTTATAGGTGAAGTCGAAAATAATAATTGAATTATTTTTAATGAGGTTCTGTTTTTGGGTACCTACTTACGCAAAAATATTATCTTTTTTTTAAATCCTTCAATGTATCTCATTTTATTTAAAAAAAATGTTTCAATGTGCTCCAAATGTTGTATCGTGAAAATGCTTTCGTTAGGGTCAATTTATACCGGGAAAGGAACGACGCGGCGCGCACTTTTCAAGAGCGTGATACAACTGTATGTATATAGAACTTTAATATATAAGCAAAAATCATTGACAGAACTCGCAACGTCGCGCAGTACAGCCTGTCATTTCTTGATACAACGAGATGCATCTTCAAGCCGCGTCGCGTCGCTTCCCAGTGTGAACTGACCCTTACATAGCAGTCAACATAAAACATATTATCTAAAATTGGATTGACGAAAGTGCTATCGATTCGTAGAGCGCACAACTTGACTAAATCTTGACTAAAATTATTGGCGTCCCGTTCTGTCCTCTCACGACAAAAAATGACAAATATAGACTTATATTAGTTAAGTCGTGATTTTTGCAACTACGAATTGGTACCACTATCACAACTAAAATAATCAAACTACTAAAGTAGCATACTACGAAAAACTAACCCTACAACTTTAATACTAACGATTTTGAACAAGCGAAATATGTACCAATAGTGATGACAATTCCAGCTCCTCCGAATAGCTATTAGTCAGTATGACACTTCTGTAGCCGGTGCGAAGGCACTTGAAGGGGTACGTCGCTTGGCCGATGAAATTGGGGTCACCGAACATATCCTCGTCCTGGACCAGGAACCTGATGAGGGCCAGGTCTGGGTTTGCCACTTCGAACTCTATTATGTCGTTCCAGATGGGGTTGATGCCGTTGTCAGCTGGAAATTTCATCAATTGATTAGTTAAATAAAATTTGTGTAAGGGACAGCGCACGACTAAGAAGGGTTGCTCTGTCAACAAAACTGAACAACCGGGAGTCAGGGACAGCATACCGCAAACTGATAGGGGTTGCTCAATGAAATTCTTTGACCGGTAGGGGCTGTAACATCTCGAGCGTTTCCGTTTCGGAGGGCACGTTAAGCCGTCGGTCCCGATCATAGTGGTAGTTACACAAAGCATGCCAGAGGCCTATTAGTTATGCTAAATAAGGCGGTTTAAACACTGTCACCAGGGTTCATACAATACAATACAATACAATATACTTTATTGCACACTTAATAAAACACATACAGAAACAACGAACAAAGAATATTAGTGTACATATAGGTTCATCAGGTCGATCGACTCGAAACGTATTGGAGTATTATTTATCTGTGGTTCTATACTTACTGACTGTTTTGGTGACAAGTTTGACGCCGCTATCGTAGTCGGCTCCAATGATTTCCACCTCAACGAAGGGGCTCGCAGTTCCTCGCCCCGATTTACACAAATGCCTCGCCCCAATAACCCTTAACATCACCAACACAGGACTGACTTTCTTCTCTATACTCCTCTTATCACACGGGTTATATCCCTCATCGAACATGAATTCCGGCTTCAATATGAAACCACAACCACCATTTTCCTTAAACTTTCCCATGTTAATCTGCATCGGCTTATCAGGCGTCTGGTAGTTTAAAGCCACCATTTGAGACCCAGTATTCCAGAAGGAAATAGGGTTGTAATTCGACGAGTCGATCCTTTGCCCTTTTGGGTAGATGCGGCTGAGTTGGATCGTGTGGTATTTTAGGAAGAACGTGTTTTCTTGTTGGCACATGAGCCGTTCGGCTTTGGTTTCTGGGAAGGAAGACATCTCGTGGTAGATGAAGCCTTTGGTCTTCAGTTTGTCCTGGTTGAAGGCCACGGAGCGGCAGTAGACGATCAGGTCGGACATTTCTTTGGCGATGCGCCATGTGCGCTCCATCTTGCGGTGTTGGAGAGACCTGGTAATAATAATAATAAAATCACAATCATCATCATCAGCTCATACCGAGAGTAAAAACAATAGTTGACTAAACTTTAGGGTGTGATAGACCCATGAAATTGATCAACTTTCCCCAAAGAACATAGGTGGATAATATGAATGAAAAAATAGGCCCTCCTATACAAAATTACTAGAGCCGCTGACACTATTTGTATGGAAGAACCATTTTTTATTATTTATGCCAGTTATTTTTTTATGATAGGCGATGGGCTGACAACCTGTCACTATAGCAATATATATTATATGTTACGATTCATGTCCGACGGCTGGATAATCTTAAGATTAGCCAACTTTTATGATCGACGCGCTCCTAACTTCAACTACATACTATAATAAAGATAAAATAAAGTCATTCTTATAAAAGTTTAATAATAAGTTTTGTATTTTTCAGATAGCATGAGTCTCTTAACAGCTGGATGGAAATATAAAAGCATCGCAGGTGCGAAAGAGATTTCTTTATAACTGTCAAAAAAATTATGCGTTGACATGTGTCAGGTCAGGATGCTCATGATATGTGGAAATTGGAAAAGGGTTACTATCTAAAACGTAAAATCTTTATCTTCCTATAATTATGGCGCAATCAAATTTTTTTTCAGTCTTCAAGTGTTCGTCTGCATGAGCCTAATAGATACAATAACGGATAACACTTCTCGAC